>JAAAKB020262003.1:0-18563 GCA_010014835.2 Apostichopus leukothele
CCCCACCCAAAATATCTTCAGTTTGACTTACCATCTTCAGTCTTTGCTTCACTCATATCTATCTCTTCACTGGGCTCACTAATTCCGCTGTCACTTTCAGCTCTGACTCTGAAAACGTACTCTGTCTTCGGATCCAAGTGGTTGATGGAATATTTTGGTTCCTTTAGGTCTTTAGCGAGCAGTTTCCATTCTTTAGCTTCTGATCCTTTTTTTCGTGCTTCGATGATGTATCTCAGTTTTGTGTCGGTATTCTTGGATTCCACTTCCCAGGATAAAGTCCTAGATTTGGGGTCAAGCTTGGGAACTGGAGGGGCTTTACAGGGTGGACCTGTTTACATTAATAAAGAACAAGCATGAAATATCAGTGAATGTAACAACTTACAATGACCAGTGTTGCTCACAATCATAAATTAGGAAAGTTTGATATTGGTAAGGTACAATCTTTACCTTTATCAGATGGTATACTCTTTTCCTTATTTTGTAAAATGTATAATAAAAAGTAAAGTAGTTCAATACATTTCACTGTTAAATAGCGATACACAGTAACTGCCATATGTTAAAATTGTACAACTTTTCACAAGTTTGCTGAGATCACAAGTTTCTCATTCTAGATATTACTAAATTATGCTACATATTTGGGGGAAAAGGTATAGGGTCAAGAGGAGATTACAGTATGACTATACATGATGATTTTGGGTATAGTTAATAACCTAGTGGAGGTGGAGATACACTAAATTCAAAATATGCTAAAAAGCAAAAGGTGGTCACATATAGGCCATAAAATATATATTTCACTGCCTCCCACTGCTATCCCCTCCCCCCTCCCCTCCCCAAAGAAAAATATTATCAGCTGCAATAATTTGAGTCACCTCAAAGACTATGCAAACTACAAATATAATTTGAAAAACTTTTTCAATGCTTGGGCTAAATTATATCCTGAATATTTTGTTGTACAGATTAGTTATGTCAAATTCTAAGTTTTAATGTGCTTATACATAGTACATGACCCAGCTCAGTGTACATGTTTGGAGACATATTAGCTATACATAGCTAGGCAAATATAGCCATGACTGTTAACATCTTTAGCATTCCACAAAGCTGAATAAACAAACCAATAAATCATTTCCATCCATTTCATGACCAGTATCTCAACATAATCTGCCAAAAACAGTAAGTAACAAATTTATCACCACTAGGTCCCTCATTCTCCTTTTGTAACTCCATCTTACATTGATTCTTCAAAAAATAAACATGTGACATCGTGGCATGTGTGATGGACAAATGGGTGTAGTAAATCTATGGCAGGTCATAAACAAATAGTACCGCTGCGGCTGCAATCAAGGTTCAGTTTTTAAATGTCTAAAGCAAAGCTTTCAGATGGATACTTATTGAAAAATATATTAGGTTATTGGAAAATATATTAGGTTATGAATACATTTGGACCATGGGTGGCCAGCTATGCCACGAACACACCTTCAAAAATATGATGCGACAACCTCTTGGTAAAGAAGATCAACTAAAGATTTGGAGAGTTGTAACCTAGCAACATCAAGGTACATATGATACCTCACTACACCTGGTTGTTGAATATATTCTGAATATATTTTTTGAACATTTAACCCATTTATCAAATGAAGAAAAAAAAAAGGTCTTCCAAATTTAATGCAACATCTTATTATTATTCAATTACAAGCCTTAAGTTTTCTGTATTATTACTTAAAATTATATAACTTGATGTCTAAAATAAAACTTTTTTTTAATGATAAGATATACACATCATATAGCCATCCAAAGTGGATGGTCATATGAGCATACAATGCACTGATGTTCAGTCTTTCTTGTATATATGTATGGAAGCTAAACTGTTTAGTGCTCACATAAGTATAGCAAGAGATTTGAGCAGTACCAATGTATTGCATTTAGTATTGATACCATACAACAGGATTCAATTTGCTGGTCTTACCATCTCAAACTTATGACTAAGTTTGGACACCATTGTTGAAACAGGTCCCAGGCCAGATGGGGCTTATGTTATTTATAAATTAAATCATGCATTGAGTATGGCTTGATGATTCCTAGATAAATTTGAAATCTGAACTTCTGAATTGTTATCCATGTCTGAGGTAAAATAAGTCACAACAATATTTCCAGAATTAACTATTGAAAATGAAAAAAAAAAGGTGAAATACTGGAAATTCAATTGTTTAAGCCTCAGATTTGGTGCTTCTGCCTGACCAAACTTCCACACAACACAATTCTTATAACACAGCTGCTTTAAGTTATTATGCACACACTGCCCCAACTTTTCCTGCCGTGTCATTTTCCTAGTAGTCAATTCATTCAGGTTAAAATTACTGGCATTCATATCAAACCCACTCTCATATTAGTCTAATCCACAAGTTGAAGTATTAACCTTACAAAGATTTAGAATTTGAGTTTTTCAGAATTTGCCTTCCCTTTTCTCAATTGTCCTGGCATAAATGTTTTTTCTAACAGCTCCTATAAGTTGTGTATTATTGAATAATAACTTTTTTGAAATAAACAAATGTTTCTTGGAATGTCAGGGAACCTAGTGCCATACTATAAAGCCATAAGACATGAGACTAGTCTATAATATGTCAAACATTGATCTGGAATGGTTATTTTTAAGAAATATTTTAGTGCTAGTATTTTGCATATATCAATGTGACATTCACCCATGTTTATTAACCATGAACACTGAAGTCTAACAATTATAGTATAACTGTTGAATATGTTGTACATATATATACAGGCCCAGAGTTTCACAAGTTTAGCCAGTGCTAAAAAACTCTCACTGGCATTCTCACTGGCATTTCCTGAATTACAACACACGACAGTTACATCAGGCTTTTGAAAGCAGCCCAATAATACTTGTAGATAATAAGCAGTAATACATTTAGCAGTAATATAGGTATTAAGTTAGGTACATGCAGATTCTCTGACTGACGATTGTTAACCGTTTCGTCATATGTTTATGTACTTAATATCTATTGGCGCCAGAATACCAGTGCCTATATCTTCTACCGGCTCATTTGGTGTTTAGCCAGTAATAACCCAAATTTTGAGGCCTGACATGTAGAAAATTGCTTTTAAATATCTGATGTGTATATTTAGTCACTAGCTTATTTTGCTTAACACTTTGCTATTGGATATCATATAAAAAATTCCATTATTATATGATCAATTTCAGGGTTAATTTAGACACCTTTATACAAGGTGTGTATCAGCACAACCGTGTACATCTAATGTTTTTTAAAAAGATTTAAATGAATTTATCAAACACCCTTCTCATTAGCCTGTAAACACACCTCACAGTGAAGATATATTAATAGAATTCTTACATCATATATACTTAGCCTTGGTATGTTCAGGTTAAAAATAACCCTCTGTAGTACGTACATGTCAAAAGTCCTGGAATGTTTGATCAAATCTTTATAAAGTATTCCACATGTATTTGATTATACGAACAGATGGATAGAAGAGGTTTCTCATGTAGAATAAAATACAACAGTTGACTTACATTTAATCAAAAAGCACACCAATAGTGGTATGTGCAGGATATTAAGCTCCAAATCACAGTTTCAATCAAAGGCCAAGGAACGTTTGGACATTTCTTTGTTAAGAAAAAACAAAGAGATCAAGAAGGGGACCAAATAAATCGCAAACGATCAATGAAATATGAATCTAATGTGTCGCACACGAAAATCAAATTTTGCAGTATAGAGTATACACTGATGGTGGTATGTACTTAAGCAACAATTCCTATTCATAAGCCCAGATATGTTTGCCAAAAATGAAATCACCTACACTTAGGTGTTCCACATGGACCCATGAAACCACATAGGAACAGATCAAATATTTACCTCATATGCTACATGTGACAATAAATTTTTATAATACTCTAGAAGCTTACATCATGAAGTATATTGATGTTGATATCTCAGTGATATTACAAGTCCAAATGAAATGACCTAGCATTGTTGGTCATGACATTATTATAGAAAGAAACTGTTCCACTTGGACTCATAGTTAATATGACAATATACATGATACCTTATCATGTGGTATTTGAGGATTTCAATCACATCAAAGGCCCTAGAAAGTTTTTCAGTTCTTCACAGTACCAACTCAAATTTTTCAACAGGTAAATCTCTTATTGGACAATCAAAGAAAACTCTAAAAGAATGTTAATTATTGTCTAACAGATGACAAAGGAAAATATTAAGACAAATATTAAAGCATGAGGAATATGAAGTAACATTAAAATTACATGGAAAGTGCAGTATAACCAGTTTGGAATGGTTACAATGCTAATACACGTACATGTAACATATCACTCATGCCATTCTGATGCAGTGAACTCAATGTCAATACCCTTTTTATACAGTGGAATGTCACCTGATGAAGGCTTGTCATAATTTAGTGTGATACCTTAACTAAGATTTGGGATCTTCTTGATAAACTATTATTTATAAGTAAAGTTATTTAAAGAATACCTAAAATGTCTCTAAAATATACCATGCACGTGAAAAAAAAAAAAAGAATCATACTTTGTGCCATCAAAATTAACTATGAGTTTATCAATTTATAGAGTTTAATTCTCGGGTGATATGAAATAGGTCACAAATTAAAGCACTAACAAGACAGGTTGTTCACATTTTGACCAAAAAAATTTCCCTGGATGTTCATGTAAGACTTAATAGTTACAATAACAAGCATAAACTGAGGGTAGATGTAGTATACATGAAATATTCTGAGAATAGACCCTTCTAATTCAGATTTGTTATCAAGTTTACTGTTTCTTCTACTGGTAGTCACATTACTCATAGATATCAGGTGATTGGGGCATTAAATATTTTTTATTTCGTATGGTTTTTTTGTAATTTTGGATATTACATGATCTGGCTATTTGAAAAGACACACAAAGAAAAGCATTACGTTTTGCTTGATATGTTAGAAATGAAATATTAGATAATTTCAGCAAAGATTTAATCTACCAAGGGTTCTGTAAACCTAGAAAATGAAGAAGTAGAAATGATATCATCCTTCATGATCCACAGGCAGTGGACCACTATCCCAAACCTGCTTCACTTTTCAACAATGAGTAGAACAAGGCAAATAGATCCTTCTCTGATATTTCTCAGGAACTACCGAAACCCAAAAAAAGTCAGCTACAGAGTCAAATTACTGGTAACTTAATATCTGAATCCTCTGTAAAATCCATAAAGAGCACTGTGATAAGTTGAAAAACATTTGGTAAAATTACACCACCTGAAAATAAGTAATAGCAAGCATGAAATGCTGTGATGTATCTTAATCCAATAAAATCCCATACCAAAAGAATCCAGATGCAGGGAAGGAGTGGATGATCGAATGCAAAGCTTACGATTCCTCTGTAGAAATGAAGCGTTTGTCTTACAAGACTTGTTTCATCGACACTGTCTTACAAATACCTTCCATTCTGAGTGTCACACTATCTCCGAGATGGAATGCAGAATACTACAACTACAGGCTGCTAATACACTACTATACACCTCTGCCTGGAGTACACGCCTGACCATTAACACCAGCGTGAGGGCATGCGACATTCAAGCCGTGCCTTCTTCTTATCATAAATCCGTTCCGACAATCAAGACATCCATCATAAATACGAGAAGGGAATTAAGTTATGATAACATTGTGTCCCATCAGCACGCTGCAATGGAGTTTACTGCAATGGAGTTTACTAGTATTCTCAGAGCTACGTGCTTGCCACAGGGGTAAAATATCTATTTGGGTTATCAAAGTCAATTAAGGAAGGGGCTTTGGGACATGTACTGGGTTAGGAGTGCCGTTTTAGACCTGAGTCTTATTTAAAGTTTCTATTTATAACCTTATTGACCAATAACTGTACATCTTCGTAAAAAAGGAAAGAAGAGGACAATGCAAATTTTAAAAATATCACTGAAATAATTTTGAAATGCAAAGCATTGATAAGTATTATTTATGGCAGTATGAGGACATTAAAGAAGCATCCCCCTCCTCATTCTCTCCCTTCCCCTTCCACCAACCCCTCGCCACCCCATAAAATACAAAACACACACTACCACAAAGAATATGTTGATTTACAGATGTTATTTTACATTAAATGAAAACCTATATGTGACATGCATTCAATATCTATTGTCTTGAAAGTCGGGTAACTTTTTATAAAAATGCTAACTTCCTGTAGGAGAGAACTTTATGGTTAACAGAAATAAATCTAAAGATAGCACTTATTATCTGCTAATGTAGTGCTTGTGGAATTCGCCAGGTAGTTAAGAGTTTTGGTAAACTTACAAAACTTTCAAAAGTTTAAAATACAACAATGAAGTTTAACCATTAGCAAGTAAATGTGAATCTATAACAAGTAACATGTACATGTCACTAATGTAGATTGATGCCCTTCTTATTCCTTCTTATTATGAAGGTTTCTAAAGCAAGCATCACAGTATTAATTACTGTAAATTACCTTGTTTGCCAGGGCTTTTCTTCTGGTCCTTTCCAATCTCAGGACTTTTCTTGCTCATAGTCTCCCCTAAAGAAAGAATTAGAAATGCAAGTAAATAATCCTCATCAACAACAATCTTGCTCTCAAGCTATCACCGTATTTAAAATTTTCTATGTAATATTGGTACCTTTTTGTTATTTAAACAGTGCTAGCTGTAGTACTCAAGTCCAGGTACAGAATCAGGTTGCCTAAGATTGTGACTTGCCTTGGACCAGGGATACCCTCAACTCCAGATTCTTCAACCAAAGCCAGATTCTTCAGGCCAACATTTTAACGATTTCAGTTGTCCCTCGGACAACAAGGCCTTACACTTTGCTTGTCTAAAAAGCAAGTTTGGTTGTCAGAGAAAAAGTATAGCAAAATAACAATAACCAATATGGACACATTAGGAGAGATGTGTACATTGGTGTGTAGAACACCAGTTTTGGGGGTGATGCCAATTAATTAATTTAACTATTTGGGGGCATTCGGTAATACAATGCAATGTGACTTCAATGTAAACAACATGTCATCAGCTGGACAAACTCCACATTTGATTTTGGTTGTCCAAACAGAAATCTGGTAGTCTCAGATGACAGGGCTATGAGTAAAACTTTGCCCTGATTCTTTTATCTAGAGTATAAAGCTCATCTAGGAATGATCGATGTTACCACCAAGTCGCTAAATTGCTAGTGATAATGATGCCAATGTCGTGAAGGAATTGGAAGGGGCTATCAAATGAAATGAGAAGATGCAAAGCTGTGATGGAACTGAAAAAGAGAAACACTCAATCGTTTAACCTACATATATGTATAGTTTGGGATGATACTGCTATCAAGGAGGTTAATCATGAAGGTATGAAATCATTTTTTTTTTAATACTTACGTTGCTCCTCTGCTGTATTCTTGGCATCCCTTCCCATCTCAGAATTTTTCTTCTTTGGAAGTCCTCCTAAAGTGCAAATAAATAAAATATACATGAATACTAAATTAAGAAATATCTAGTTTCTATGCCTTCAAAGAAAAGAGGGAAATTTTATTGGAAATCCTCCTTAAGTGCAAATGCATAAAGTATACATGAATACTAAATTAAGAAATAGCTATTTTTCTATGCCTTCAAAGAAATGAGGGAAATTTTATTTGGATTAAATGAAAAATTGGTGTAAAAAGTGTTAATGCATGATGGAAATTAAAATGAAAATGCTCAGAGAAAATTATGGATTGCATTACAAGTAAACCCCTTGTCAACTTGAAGTACCATAGGAATCTGTGTAAGGGAAGCAACTTTCCATAACACTTTTACAAAAAACTGAAAATGCCAACCACTAAGGCAAATTTGTAGCGACTGTACATGAAATGATAAGTAATGACATGTTAGCATGTTAATGATTGATACACATTTGTTGGAAAAGAACTAAAACGATGAATCAAAGTCAAGATTCCCTGGTGAATAGGATACAATGGGGCTGGAGGAGGGGAGGCATGGGTAAGGGTGTGAGGGGGGGGGATGGGATGGGTAAGGGTAGGAGTTTAAACAACCATCCGTATGGAACTATATCAGCAACTAAATCTCTAATTGGCATTAAACTCAACAGCTGTATTGCTGCTTAAAGCAAGTCATAAGGTCCGGAGTTTGGGTTTAATCATAAAGTCCTTAATCATACCGTCCCTAGTTCGAGTCACTCCAAGATTAATGTATGTCGTCCAGTTACAGAGTTGTTGACAATTGACACTTCATAATCATGGAGGTTAAATATGAATGTAAGAGACTGACTTCGGTCAGCTTTTGGCTTTGATAAGCCAATGAGGCTTCTTCGGGGTTCCTGCTTGCAGGAGGATCTAAAATACATACATACATATACATACATACATACAAGTATGGCAAGATGACTCCTTTCCTATAGCATCAACAAGATGGATTGTCCTTTCATTAACACAACAAAAAATTGGACAAGTTCTGAGCAAGTAATGTACATATTATTTATCTGGTCAATCTTGGGAAACAATGTCCTAAATAAATATCTTTCCAGGTTATTTTTCAACTCAATAATCCATCACATTTTCATTAATTCACCATGTTGTAACAATAAGATTGTCAAAATGTCTCTGGTTTTTGCTGTACTAAACTGGACAAGCTCTACCAAAAGAAAAATAGAATATAACACTTGTCAACATAGTCTACATATTCATCAGAAGAATATATGAGCTCTTTTTGCTTTAGGTTAGTCTTAATCATATAGGCTAATTAACCTAGCTTAACGTTTCAAATGTTAGAGAATGGCATGGCCTAACTTTAGCCTAACAAAATTATCCCTAAAGCAACCTCTCCCTTACAATGACAATATTAGGCCTGACATCAACAGTTAAACATAACTGTTACTGTTAGATAACAGGGTTTGCTAGGCCAACTGTTAATTAACTAACTACCCTTACTGAATGTGTGACTGAAAGTGTTACTGTTGGTGTTTGGCATACTAATTATTGACAGTTACTTAATGTCAATGGCACATAGTTTTCGGACATTCATCAGCCCAAATAATTATAGCATAAATATTTAGTTAGTCTGATACAACGTTAGACATATGATAATTACTTTAGCCTTAGGGCCAAGGCCTATATCATGCAAGTTCGCTTTTAGGCTTATTTTTAGCTTAGCTTAGGGAGTTTGGCCTAAGCTGTGAACCTAAGCGTACTAATTAGACAGTAAGAGTATCACTACCTAGGCCTAAGTCTACTCTACGTCCTTCACTGAGAAACTTAGTAACTAATATAAAGCTTGGTTAGGCCTAGGCCTTAGCACTACGGCCAGACCTAGCCTGTAGGCTAGTCCAAGTCTAAGTTATAGCAAACATTTCGACGTTCAACGTTAGTCGTTAGGGCATTCAACTTTCAAGTCTTTGAACGTAGTAACGCGACGGAAAAGAAACATCGTTCTTTTCGAGGGAATTACCCAAAATGATAGGAGGGTTTACAAATATCTGAACTTCATCCTTTTCAAGCAGAGGTAGCCCAACATAACATGACAAACTTCAATTACAGTTTCATGTAGCCCGTTGTTGATATCTATACATTTTCTGGTAATGTTAAGGAAGCCGCATGCGCACGATTCACTGTATTTCGTCACTGTATAACTAAAGCTCAAACGACCAAATCTCGAACTTTGATTGGTGGAAAGTTGTTAACGATTGGCCAACCCAGTTTGTAGTGGTTGCCATTGAAAGATGAAAGGAAAGTTTGCAAGTATCCGAAAACTTCATCCTTTCAAGCAGAAGTAGCCTCACGGTAATATGACTAACTTGAAATAGTGTTTATGTAGGTTTTCGATCTAACACAAGATTTTCAGATCATTTTAAGGGGAGCCGCATGCGCACGATTCATTGTATTTCGTCACTGCAACTAATGCGCGAACGACCAAACCTCGAACTTTGATTGGTGGAAAGATGTTAACGATGGGATAACCTGGTTTGTAGTGATAGTCATTGGAAATATAGTAGTGTATTAAGTCGAATGATAATGGTTCGTTGACGTTACTTATAATCCACGCGACGGTTTGCTTAAACTCAGATGAAGTGAAGAATAAAGGTACCAAGTTAGGTCCGAAAATTAATTGAATATACGGTCTGTTAAAATTATTCAAAACAAGAAGATATTTAAGAGCTCAAGATTTCATGCCTTACCTGTATTTGTTGTACTGAAATCTAAATAACTTTCTCTTATAACCCATACACAATGAAATAGCTGAAAAAATGTGATCCTCAGTGTTGATTATACTCTCAAAGGTTCCTGATTTCATTTGTTCTAGGTGTTTATATATAAATTTAGGCCTAATAAACACGATTTGTTTTACATCACAAAAATTGACAGCTCACAACACTTGATCTTTTCCAAGAATTTTCTTGGTCAGTTCCACAGAAATCCACATAATGAATTAAATGAAAAAGCGTTATAATAAAATTTCTTGACATTTCTGTAATGTGAACTAAGGTCATCTATGCAAAGTTAATGGCCAGAGTGATTGATAGCCTATTTCAGGAATTCAGCGGGGGTACACTAATATTATCACACCCATACGGTCCATCTGCATACACATGACACATTGTCAAACTTGGCGAACGATCTGTTATTGAGTTCAATAAATTACTAGTCCGTATGACGTAAATATGTGGGTTCAATTGGAGTGTACTAAGCTGTTTCTACGCTTATTACGTACTTAACATTTGCAGGTAAAGGAGAGGTCAGTGTGTCGTCCATTGACCGTTTTGGGTAACTGAGGGCAGCCTTTACACTCAAATTTATTCTATAGTCTATTATGTGTAAAAGTAGTGCATTTCATCGCTAATTTTGCATTTCTTCTTCCAGAATCACAACAAGCCATGTAGTCTTCTGCTGTAAGATAGTATCTGTTGTATTCAATAGATGTGTGACACAGTACTAGACACACTAACTTTCACAGTCCCTATGTAATGTGAATGGGACCCTTTGCTTATGATCATTATGATCTCGTGTCAACAGTACAAGAAGATAGCTCACAAACGTTTAACTGAATACTGTGTAGAATATATCCCCTTTCCATTGGACTATAGTGATATACTCACTTAACGTAACGTCGTCATAATCATGCGGTTACAGTCTCGGTGTAAGGTGGGTGGGGGTAGGGGGCTGGGGTTGACAATGGATCAAGTTTTTCTTTCTTGCTCAGGCTCTATATTGGGTGACTTTTCTTAAAATGTATAATTGGACTGGGACAACAAGAATAAACATTTGGTAAGAAAGGGTATGTTTTCACTGTTCATGCCTTGTATTTATGTGTGCTAGATATGCATGTATACTATACAAGACTATACATGGAAGAATAATATACATACACAGAATCACCTCCACGGCCAGTTCCTATTTTGTTTACAATGGAACAAATGGAACATGTGAAAGTTAATTGCAACAAAGATAGGAATCTGATTAATTGGATCCTTTCTTAATGAAACAAATTTTTTTTATTCAACTGGAACATTAAGTTGTACGGTGAAAAATTCGAAATTTCAACTTCGATATAAAACTGAAAAATCAATAGGTTTTCGAGATCTATTCAATATGACATCTCATGACCTATAAACCATCGTGTGTATACTTTGAAAGATATCTAAGATGTTCACCCCTTGATATAGTTCTACCAATACAGTGATCAAGCTACCGTATTAAGTTGTATGAAAATAAGTGTTGTTTTATTCATTCAAAAGTAAAACATGACAATGAAGCACAAACGCCTAGATGTTTAGAAGCCTTATGAAAAATAATTTAGTACGGTATTTACGTTTTCATACAATATTAGATTCTCTCTCTCTATCTCTGAAAGGAGCACGTGTTTTGTTATATATCTTACATACATAAACAGTGAAACACAGCATGCACCTGCGTCATTTCCACGTTCATGAACGAAGTTTTTATCTCCCTTCGCTGAGAGCTACTGGCATACTTGTGGTTTGAAGGACGCTAAATGCACCAGAATAAACAATACCATCTTTGCCATTGTAGCAGCGGAGTGATCTGGTATCCTTCATTCAAAGTGTCCCTGTGTGACGTTGTTAGATTCATTAGTGAGTTAAATACTTTACTATTGCTTTCTAGTGCCAATGTCTGTGAAATTACACGCCTATATATGCTACTGACGTCACAGCTGCCTTGATGTGTTCATCTTCTTTCATTCTCGGAAATAGAAACGATATGTGGAGATCAATTATCTATCACAACAAACAGAAATAAACTGTTGGCTCGCTTTTATTTCCTGTTTGGTTGAAATCAATAACCCCAAATAGTCCATAGAACATAAATACTACACTGCTATTTAGATGAGCTGCGACTGTGTGTCTGGCGTGGAAACTTTCAGCCTGAATTATAAGAGAATTTTTGGTGAATAATTAGTCAAATTTATGAAAGATAAAGTCTTCCCACCCTCAATAAGCTCCACCCATATGCGCCACCATCGTGGTTCAATGAATACACACTGATAATTAATATCATTTTAAGCCATTCAATATACGATATCCAGTTGTGATGTTAACGAATAAGTCAGTTATCTTGATTCATCTTGTGTGGATGGCTAATACATATTTCACACATGTATATACCACGTTCTATCAGTGAAGTTGTTAGTCACCGTCTTTGCATACAATTTCTGACTGTAAACACATTGTTTGAACCATTTTATGACTAAATTTATTTGTCCACTTCCCACTTTCAACTAAATTTACTCATAGAGTTACAACGATACTCAAAGGCCTGTAAACGCTGTGAGGAGAACTACGTTTATAAACACCCTTCATGTTATGAAAGTGTATAGCTCAATGAAAACCACTACCCTATGCATATATCCTCGTTTGCCTTCGGTTACACACGGTAGTATTCTAATATTATTTATACCAATCAAGTGAAGTGATTGTAAGGCCTAAGGTGAACTATTTGACAAGTAAACGGACTTTCTCAGCATATTGAGGATTTGCCTTGACCACCAATGCAAGATAATGTTTAACTGCGTACGTATTTGGCTGAAAACCCTATACCCTATATATAGCTGCGTTCATGTATTCGTATGTTTAATAAAGGCCAACGCGTATTTCCCGGCTTCATGATACCATTACATAGCAGTAACAGCTAACCTGTGTGACAGAAGCAACTTGACCACCCACATTAGCAATGCATTATCTGATAAGATGTCAGATAATTCTGCCTTGGTGAATTAGGCCGACGTAGAAGGAATGACAAATGTAGTCTATATACTAAAATGAAAACGAGGTCATACAAAAGACTGAAATAATATAAACAAGTCATTACCACGTTACACCTCATAAAATTTAACAACGGTTTGTGTGTGTGTAAATTATCATGTAGGTATGCTTCAATTTAAAATTGACCAATCAGAGACCTTTATTTCGCCTGGTAACACACACATATGTCTTCTCTTACACTAAATCATCTGGAGTTGTACAATCCAGTGTTCTGTTCGTTTTATATTGATCAGAGGTCATTGGAACAACATTGGCTCGGGTTTTGAAAAGTATTTTCAATTAGCGATACGTAGTTCAAGAAACTTAATTGACAGGAGGCTTGGGAAAGCAAATAAAATTAGGTGAAGGTACAGCCTATTGAAGTCACTCCATGGTGGATTATAACGCTTCTGGTGTCGTTTAGCGATAAATTGTTCATTCGAAACAGTGTAGGAATACAGAAAACGGGCTTAAGAAATTTGGTTAATCTACATATTTTAGTTAATCTTTAGTCACGTACGCCGGGGGTTGGGGACGTACCTCCGCCATCCCGCACACTGCCCCCCCCCCCCACTTTTTAAAGGTCCACAAGTTCCTGGGTAAACATTGTTCCGTCGTGCTGCGGGGGACGTTAACACTATAACATAGTATTATGGTTGCAAGTTATATGCACGATTTTGCATTTAAGCACACTTAATTACACAAGAGTTGATCTCTCCCCCGAGATGGTGTTAAATAACTGAATTAGTTGTATTAATATGACATTTAGTATCGAATATATCGAAAATTTACCACCCTCGCCGCTCCACCACCATGAAAGTTGTTTTTCTGGCTGCACTGTCTAGTTGTACAGATATATAGGGTTACTGCACGTGACATTTAAATAATATATATTATTTTACTGGTTAGTATACGATGCGTTATCGTACATCCATGAACTCTTGCACATATTAATTACTTTAACATCTGTATCGACTGAACAATAACACGGTAACAACAGCTTTATACTATATGTGTAACTGTAAACCCCGACAGCTGTTGGTCGTTATATCAGGGAGCTGCTACTTTAGCAGCTCCCTGGTTATATAATGTCTGAACAGGTACGCCGTTGAAATATTAAAGGGGCATACGTAGGGTTAGAAAAAAAGGAAAGCAAATCTGGCTTGCAAATTGTCTCTCATCTGCCTGTTTATGGGATACTGGCACTGAGGTGAGGGGGTGGGAGAGGGACAATGGTGATGTTATAAATACAATGAATCAATATTTTAGCTAAAATTTGAGATGGGGTTGGTGTGTAGTTAGTACCGGTAGTCGTTCATGTTTAACACAGTACATTCTATATACTTTATAAAAGGTTTTTTTTTTTTAAAGATATTAACAATAAAAGAAATATTAATTAAAAAACTTATATTTCGTTATACATTATCTTTCACATTCACGTTAACCGAACTTACGATAATCAGGATGGAGGTTATAGATTCTAGCCGATTTATTGTAGCATATTCTGCATGTGCCTTATTGTTGTCACTGCCGTATACAGGTATAGACTTAAACATTTGCGCCGTCCATTAGTTAAGTCACTAATCATGATGTATTGATAAATCAAGTTTTACGATCGCCTTGATTCTACCAACGTGTGATATGCAGACACTTAATTTACACATCTTACCCTGCATACGTCAAGTAGCCTAACACAATATGGATGTAACTTAGGCAGTATACGTGGGATATTAATAAACAAGAGATTACATGATTTAGTTGCCAGGGGCAGTTATGACGTACAACTCCCATCGAGGGATTCACCATGTCCTAGCTTTAATACTCCCTTGCAATCAAAATGAACACCTGGTATAAACGGAAGGCTGAATCAAGGTCCGCATATATTGGAAAGGTTAAATTTTATTTCATGCGGTTGTAACAGAAGCGCACGTAAAAGATGAAGACAGCTTGCAATGGGAAGACACTGTACTTTTGTCTAGCCGTAAATCTCCATATAAATACTGTATAAGCAACGATATGCTGACGTTGTGAACGCATAGTCTTAATATACGCAGTATAACTGCACCATCTCTGACAAATCAGTTTGAACTGTATAACCATTGAACAGGACTGACGAGAAGGGCATGTGTATAGGGTGGGGATGGGTCGGGGATACACCCTGAGTCAATGTGGGAGAGTGAAATATGGAAAGGCCGAGAAAATATGGGTTATGAAGAGTGCAAAAAAGGGGGGGTGTTGAAATAATTGTCCCCGAGGGCAGTCATATCTCTCCACGCATCTGCCAATGATATTTTCTGGAACCTAACTACTTTTATGTGTCGTTAGGGGAGGGGGAAGTGCAGTTTATGCATCATGAACAAATTGTTGTGTATTGTGTCCGCGAATGTATTACTTGATTGCACCTGGTAAATTGTACTGGATATTGGTATGGGGAAAGGAGAGGGAGGGGATATGGGATAAAGAGGGAAGGGTAATGGAGAGGTAGGGGTGAAGGAGGGGAAAGGAAGGGGAAAGGGGAAAGGGAAAAGGGAACGGGAGGTAAAGGGAGGGGAAAGGGAGGGGAAAGGGAGGGGAAAGAGAGGGGGAAGAGAGGGGGAAGAGAGGGGGAAGAGGAGGATGACGGATGGGAATGCCCTTACCTTTTGATAGTTGCACAAAACTACTAGTTTCCCCCTCTGAGTTGTAGACCACGCAAGTATATTCTCCACAGTCGGAGGCCCTTGGACTGTGTATCGCTAGTCGTGCGGTCCCAGTCTCTGGTTGACTAATGGCGTGACGATCTGCCCTTAAAATCGATTTACCGTTAAATTTCCAAACAACGGTAGGCTGCGGTTGGCCTTTGAACTTAAATTCAAACGATACTGGCTCTCCTTCCTTAAGGATCCGATTGTCAGCGACCTGAATGAAGGAAGGCGGTACTTTTATTTTCGGGGTTTCATTTTGTTGTCCAGTTTCGCCAGTGGATAATTTCGCTTTGCAATCTCTCATGCCTATTGAATTGGTGGCCTTACACAGATATGCCCCAGTGTCCCCTTCAGACACTCTCATGATTTCCATTTCGTATTTGTTTCCGTCATTCGTAAACTTGATATTCTCCGTTTCGACGATGGGAACGTCATCGTGGAACCACGTGATCTTCGGTTTAGGGTTGCCCCGTGCGATACAAATAAACCGTGCACGGTTACCGGGTATCGTCTGGGCGTCTGATATAACCTTGTCAAAGTTCGGCGTTTTTCCACCAAATTTCTTCGTCCTGTCTTCCATCACTACTACTTTGCACGTGCAAGATAACTTGTTGCCCACTCCATTCGAGATTTCGCAAGCGTATATCCCAGCATCCTCGAGTTGTACGGACAAGATTGTCAGTGTAGCTAGGCCAGCCTTCATGGTGATTCGTTTATCCTGACAGGGCACAACGTGTTTAGTCTCGTACAACCACGCCACTTCCGGTTCTGGGTTCCCTGTAACCTGACATTTTAACTGAATCATTGTCCCCTCCCTGGTCGATGTGTCTTGCAGCCTTTTGGAGAACTTTGCCTGGGAAGGCTCTCCACCACCTGGTGATTTTTCTGTAAATCGAATCAATAACAAATAAGAACAGAAATGACGTAAATGAAATTCAAATAAGCTAAAACGCTTCGTAAGATTGTACATTTCCTACTCTTGCACACTTATACACATTTGCTGTAAACCCCAATATATAGGCACTTATTTTTAGACATAGCATATCATCGTTTGCTTGGCACAAATTTCAACTACAAAACCTTTTCTCAAACTCTCAGTTATTTTAAAAACAAATCTGTAGATGTAAATACAACATTCATGGTAATATAACAGTATTTCATTTTATGTTTATATGTTCTCGTAGTGCATAATGATTGTGTATAATGCCGCCGATAATTTATGGGAAAAAATCATTTGTCAATAGATTGAAGATAAAGTAAACACAATATTTATAATGATGTAGAACATAAATATATACCTATATCATTCCATTACAATAAGTATTCATGGTTATTTTTAACATGTTTTTTTTGTAAATAGGCCTATCATCGAAACATGTTTATCTGTTTTGCGTTTCACTTTCAGGATGGCCTCATTATCTATACCATGTCATGCTGTGACGATCTGAAGGACCGACACATTGGTTAGCCTGTACGTTACGGGGTGTTAGGCTAGCTATATATATCCCCGGTTAATAATAAAAGGTTCTCCTCCCCTGGTCGTATTAGTATTCAGCACACGCACAGCTCAAATCGTAAAATCAGAAATTTGAACGTTTCATCATTAATTGAAATAACTTTGAGACTCAAGCTAATGAAATGCCACAAAACTAGTTGTTTGTACGAATGACGACATTAACCTGTCCCCTGTACATCCGAAGGATCGCTCAGAACAAGTATTAATAATAAAATACAATTTTGAAGATGAAATGAGTGAACTGTAAAAAGAAAATGACTATTTTGACGCTCAAAAACTCTTTACCTTTCATCTTGGTTGTGTCTACCACGTGATCTGAACAGAATTTTTCAGAATCAAATAACAATGATAGAGGAGGGTTACCGACATCCGATACAGGTCACGAATACTTGTGTTTTAGGCTAAAAACCTTCCAAAGCAATCTTTTCTGAAAGGACAGAAGAAAATTATATATACATAAAAATGTTATAAAATAATACTGGATTCTTACGTCAGAGATGGAATGGGAAAATACAATTTGTGGGATGTTTCATCTTTTGGTTAAACCATTAACTAATATATTTCTTGTTATTGCTGACACACGTTGAATTGGTATGTTGTTGTTGGTGTGTAAAAGTTAATATTATGAACAAATATTGTAGTATACTTTCAGCTTCGTTTTTGGGAGAGGGACTTTACTAAGTTTGGTAGACATTTTACCTCCATCCCAGTATCCGAATCAAATAGCCCTAACAAGATTATATTCGAATCCAATAGCCCTAACAACATTGAGTGTATTCGAATCACATTGCCCTAACAACAGTGAGTGTATTCGAATCACATAGCCCTAGCAACAGTGAGTGTATTCGAATCACATTGCCCTAACAACAGTGAGTGTATTCGAATCACATTGCACTAACAACAGTGAGTGTATTCGAATCACATTGCACTAACAACAGTGAGTGTATTCGAATCAAATAGCCCTTACAACAGTGAGTGTATTCGAATCACATTGCCATAACAACAGTGAGTGTATTCGAATCACATTGCCCTAACAACAGTGAGTGTATTCGAATCACATTGCACTAACAACAGTGA
>JAAAKB020262004.1:0-10041 GCA_010014835.2 Apostichopus leukothele
CCCCCACCTTCACCCTGTTCATACCAGAGGGAATTTGTTCCTTCTTGGGCGTTGAAGAAGTATGTCACAGAGTTTATACAGTATTTTGCACCAGTAAGTCGAGGGAACATTATGTGCAAAGGAACATGTTTATGTTATGTTAGTCATGAAATGCAAACCAGCTGCTGTACACACTTTGCTAAGAGTTAGGTTGTGTGCCTATGTAAGAGATGTGTGAATATTTCCTATACACTGTATGTAATATATGACCCA
Source organism: Apostichopus leukothele (assembly GCA_010014835.2). Taxonomy (NCBI): domain Eukaryota; kingdom Metazoa; phylum Echinodermata; class Holothuroidea; order Aspidochirotida; family Stichopodidae; genus Apostichopus; species Apostichopus leukothele. The sequence continues at coordinate 253 of JAAAKB020262004.1, forward strand.
TTTTGCTGTGTGTTTTATCAAAGAAACAATTATTAACATATCTCAGTGTTTGATTAGGATGTTGTATGGATTCTTTACAAGGCACACAATAGCTTCGTATAAATGCTAGAACTCTTTAGACGAAAAAGGCAACTATGGACTTAGGAAATGTACTTCTTTCCATCCTAGGCTATTTCGTAGGGTATTCTCATACTGGCATATCCTCATACTGGAATAGCAATGTCATGTTTACTTCAGAAGCAGAGTCTGGTATTTAGCATTATTCCATATCATGTAACTGTTGTAATTTCTCATTATTCTTCTTTTGTAGGAGTGGTGTCTGGTCTCAGCTCACCTGCAAAGAGAAAAGTAGAGCCAACTTCTTATCTTGTCCCAAATTCTGGAATGGGGAGAAAGTTTTTGTTCCATGAAATACTAGCTAGTTTCTTCCAGCAGTTGCCACACAGCCAACGCAAAGCCAAAGAGTTGCCGTACCATTATCGACAATGTGAAAATTGGCAAAAACTCCAGAGAGAAATAATGAAACCAGAGTAAGTAACACCTATTGCCATATGTTGTTGTTAAATTGTGTTTACACATTTTTATCCTTATTATATTCAGAAATAAAAGTGGCGTTTATACTGCAAGTGGCAAAAATCTAGGTGAGGTTTATACTAGTAAGATGTAAATTGTAAAATATATTTGAATGAATGTTCATTAGTTTTGTTAAATTCAAAAATTCTTTTGAAAATAGTTTGAAATTACAACATTGTGTGTGACATTGTCTAGTGAGGGAATATTCTAAATGTTGTGAGATTATTTTTCAAAACAAACCACCAGATTATTTAGGTAAAGCAGTTGTAATGATGTGGAAAACTTGGCTTGGGAAGCAAGCTTGTTGGTGCCTAAAAAGGTTCTTTTCTGGTTTACAGCTACTTATAATATGGATCAGCAGTTATGACCTGTGTATAATTTTGATTCAGATATTTGAACATTTGACTTGAATATTTGCTCCATACAATTGCACTCTCTTTTAGTGTGTCTAGAAGAAAGTGGTAGCTACTTTTGAAACACTTGAAATGATAAATTCATGACTCAAGTTTTTTCTAAATAATTTTAGCAGATTAATTTATCAGGTATCCCACATTTAAATGATATGTGAAAATGTGCAAAGATGTATAGCAGCTTTTGTCCACAATAACAATAGTCCTTTATGACGAGATGAAATTCAAAACCCTCAAATTAAATTATTTCCTGAATATACTTATGCTTGTCATTCTTCTTCTTCCTAAAGAATGTTCATCACTTTGTACGGCGGTGCTCCACAAACGGTCGCACTTTCCAACGACCTTTTACATTACTGGAGGAGGCTCTCAGAAGAAGATATAGATGTAGTCGCCGCCCTCAGCAATATGGTGAGTGCTGCCATCTCTGGAGAAGGGGAGAACAATTCAGTTCCGGCAGAGAGCGTGGGCTGGTGGCAGTCGGGAAATATCTCGGAGGCAGATTCGTTGTGCAGTGACCTGGACTCCTTGGCCAGCAACGATACGCAGCTAGAGAGTGTCATTCATGCCATGAGGGAGATAGAAATTAAAGAAGCTGACCACAAATTGAATTCATCGCACGGATGGAGAACGAATGAAGGGAGCGGTAGTAATGCAAGTTCAAAGGTGGATGCCTACGGCCTTCCTGCATTAGGAAAAGATTACAATAGCTTGTCTGGCTATGATGAACAGGAAGATGACATGGGATACGATGTGACTATCAACGAGGAACCAAGTGGTTTAGAAATGACCCAGAAGTTAGTAGAGGATGAGTTTGTTGAGGGTGAGGAAGCTAATCTGTTACAGAAGGAGATCCTTGAAGAGGGCCCTCTATCTGATCATAAAGAACGAACAGATATATCTGAGACAGGAAACCAGGAGAAGCTTATCGGTGCTCCCGGAATGGATCCAGATCAAATACGCAAACGTGGAAACGAAACAACGGATGAATTATCAGAGACAGGGGATGAGGCAGATGCACAGGCTGGGAAACCAGTAAGAGAGAAACACATTGAGATGAAGGAAGGTGTTCTCTGGGCATCACTGACCACAGAAACCCATGATAATAGTGAGGAGGATGATGATGATGGTGAGTAAATCAGAGAACAACAGACAATTATTGCTTCTTTAAAGCCCTACGTGAAGTTTGGTGGAGTGGCATATACCTTAGTTTAAATTTCTTTACATAGCAAGTTTTAGTTGTTTTTCAATTGTGTAGTAATTTGGCTAGTCTGCATAGTATGTTGCTTGGTGATACAAGATAGATATTTTAAACCATAATATTTATCATGCATGCCATGTTTGACAAACGTATTCCCCCCAAAGCAAATTCAAGAGGAAGTTTGAGTTGAACACAACACTCCTTTTCTTTTTTCCTGAAATTTACCTTTGGATGTAGTGCATGATTTTCAACCATGAAATACAAACCTTTGCAAATTTTGACAGGTGCATATTTACATGTTATTATCAGTACCTAATACATATACACAGCAGTTATCTCTGTTTTACCTAACCATGCAGACGTCTCCATGTCCAGCCTGAATTCAGAAGCAATACGTAGTCAACCTGCAGTGGTGGCCTTTTATGCTGGTAAATTTCTGGCTGAACGATCCATATTTACACAGGCTGCTCAAGTTCTGCAGCTAGCTTATAAAGAAGTTTTGAGGGTAAGTTTCACCCCTCCTTTTTTTCAGAAAACGGAACCATGACTTTACTGTCATCCTGTTTTGCATTTATTTCATTATTATAATCATTGGCAAACCTCTTGAAGTTTTCCCCTGTATTCGTAAATTCTGGTTACGTTTCGGTAAATTATGGTAGCAAATGACATTTTTCCTGAACAGTTTCTTTCCATTCAACCATTCTGCATGATACCACCAGATTGTGTTCACTGAAAATGCAACTTTAAATCTGATTTTAATTTTTTCTTGAGAAAATGACAAATTTCTTGATGTGATGTCATGTCTTAAACATCAGGTGTCAATAGCAGTTTTTCCTTTATATTCATTTGAAAAAGAGTTTAATAAGTGTCTTTTTCTTTTTGACATTTGTATAGTTCTTCCCGTTGAACACCAAAGAGCAATTTCTCCTGATCAAGATTCAGGAGGCATTAGGCAACTTGTCTCTGTATCAACTTCACAAGGGAACGGCCCGATCCTGGTACAAGAAGGCCCTAGCAACTGTCGATAATATGTGCCTTGGGCAGAGTGACAACAGCTATAAGGAGATGCTGGTAATGCAAGGTAAAATGTTGTCAGTCTCTTTGCAAACAGGATTGTTCAAATGTCAGTTTTGATATTATGCAACTCTGCTTCACTTATTTCATAACATATCTCACTCATTTCTCACTCATTTAGTCAATTTATTAATCATACGGATGCTTGCAGTATTCAGGTAATCCTCAAAATGATACATTTAAGCGGAAATTCTTCACCTTTGTCATTACTTGTTGACAGAATTTATTGGTATTAATATCTTCTGCACAGAGCTGTTTACTGATATTACCATCCAAAGGAAAGAAAAGAAGTCATCATCCAATACAACAAATCAATAGGATCCCTTATCTTTTACTCAAGTATTTCTGTTTTGACCTTTGAGTGACTTTTAGTCTTTTCTGTGCATTTTTTGTTTGTTTAGGTCGTATTTTGAACCAGCTTGGCAACATGGCAGCTTATGATCGAAATACAGAGGAGGCAGAGGGATATCTAAAGAAGGCCAAGAAGTGCATGGAACAGGCTAACTGTGTGGCAGGACAAGCCACTTCCCAGTATAACTTGGGATTGTTGAGGTAGAGTCATTGGTTTGCTTTACAGGCAATAAATGTAGCTCAAACACAAGTCTTATAACTAAGAAGACCTGATTTTAAAGGTTGAATGTCAATTTTTCAACCAATTGAGCAGTATGGCTACTTATGATCACAAGACAGGGTTACAAAAACAATTGTAAGTGTTAGAGTACTATTAACCCCAAAGTGAAGCCATTCAGATTCCCTTTGGTTAGTTTGTAAGTTGGATAAAGTGACTTGTCAATTGACTTGACTTAAAATGACTTACAACTTGGCATGTTTTCTCTCTGCAGTTGTGTTTTTTGTACACACTTTTCTCGTCTCATATTATACCAAGACAATCATAGATTAAACAGATATCATCATCTCTCTTTCAGAGCCAAAACAGGAAATTTCTCAGAGGCTGAAAGACATCTACGCAAGTCTCTATATGCCAGAGAACACTGGTATGGTAAATCACACCCTGGTGTAGCAGAAGTGTTAAATAACCTTGCGGGGCTGCTTAGTGACCCTCTGAATACAGAAAGGTAATTATTGCATACAAAGGTTGAAGTAAGCAATAGCTAAATTGGCTAGCATTCAGTTATTATTAATACACAGTGGAAAATTGCGAGTTACTCTGAAAATCTTGTCTCCCGTTTCACAGTTGGTCTATCGTCAATGCCACCATGTGTGCACACGGCTAGTAGATTTTTTCCCAACAGGCTATTAGTTTTTTCCCAACACGTAAACAAATACACAACACAGGCGTAGTCCCTCAAAGGCGGGAGAGGAATAAGGGAGGCCAAAAACGACAAAACAAGTAACACACAGGATATCGAGTAAAAATTGAGGTGTATGACATTGTTTTTCAAGCAATGGTTGTTGTTTCTCAAGAATTTCTGAGACCTTCCAGTTTATTTTCAGTAAATGCACTGTCAGACTCTGTATGATATGCTGATAATGTCACATGATCAACTCTGTTACTTGACAGCCTAAAAATAAACTTTGCCTATTTCTTTTCAGAAAATGTATAAAAATTCAGGACAATGTTGTGTTACTTAGCACATGGTAAAAATGTATTGTAGAATCCAAAAGGTCGACACTTGTTTGTTGGTATGAAGAGGAATGATATAAAGAGGGGAGAGCTTAGAGAGATATAACCAAATTTGTTAGCAGGTCAGTTGACTGTATTCTACCAGCTCGAGTAATTGTATCTTGTACATTGTGAGGAGGGACAAGATATTTAATACATTGTTGTTTTTTATAAGTACTCTACACAGAATTTATCATTTTATTGTACAGTTATGACAGGATCGTGGCCGAGGCTCTCTACCAAAGAGCTCTGCGAATTAGGAAAACAGTATATGGTGATGACCATCTTCTCGTTGCAACAACGTTGTTTCACCTTGGTACGTTGATCTCTTTTTCCGCTTTAGGGAGGAATGAATTTTATCCTTTTGATAGTAATTATTGGATGTTTATTACTGTCTTGTATTTGTTCAAGCCTAATTTCAAAGTTTTCTTAACACGTTTGTGATAAGTATATCAGTAATGTAAGGACAATGTTCCTCTCTTTGCAGTACTGTATTTGGAGTTTGAATTGATAGCCTAACATTGAATGCCAGGCAACATTACAGCCTAAGGTTAAACGTCTAATGAATAGATACATATTAATCCATCAAGTAGAACTACTGTTTTTGGGTTCTGATATATTATAATTAGCTATCAACACAAATTCCAACCACTGGAGGGTAATACTTCTTGAGAAGACATTTTAACCCGCTGTGAAAATATCAAAGTAATAGAGGTGAATTGAAAATAGGTCGCTGGTCCACTGACATGTAGCACATTCATTTAGAGGGCTCTGAAACTTATTTGAGATTAATATATTTGCAGAACCATTATTAGTGTTCTAATGGAAGAGAAGATAACATATATCTGCCTTTTAACTTAGATTTTAAAAATTAATAAACTGACAAGAGATTAAATGAAGTTTGAACTCTCTGACTATGTTTTCTGAAGCATTGCAATATTATATTTTTGCAGGAAAGCTGTTGAAAAGGGATCACAGTCTAACTTGCAAGAAAGATGCTAGCACGCTGCTAAACAAGGCCCTGGATATACGAATTTCATCTCTCGGCCCAACGCACAAGCTTACCCTGGCAGTACGAGGTACCCTGAAGCAGTTAGAACAGGATTTGAGTAAAGGCCACTATGACCACTCCAGAGCCCCTGGAGCAAAGAGATGGGATGCCCCCCTGGCCTACAGTGACATGTCCTGGCATGGAGCAGACTTGGAGGTCCTCGACAGAAAAGTCGAGGAGTCGAGAACAAAGTTTCTACAGCAACAGAAATATGGCCCATTTACTGCTCCACACAGGAGGGTACTCACAACAGATGGGCTGGGACGTGAACGCATCCAGAACCGGCATCTGGACAAACCTAGATTCCGTGCGAGGAGCTCCTCCCCTGCTCTGGCGAAAGACTTGAGAAGGAGCAGAAAGGACACGGACCGTGCTCGACGAAGGAACAGCCCATCCACGAAGAGGCAGGTCTCGCCGTCGACTCATCAGCAGTACTTCCAGACGAGGGAAACCTCCTCATTTAGCCATTCCAGTAAGAGACAGAGACCGAGGACAGCATCTTTGAATAGGAGTATCTTTGACCCCAAACCTCATCTGACCATGAGCCAGGTATCAAACGCTTCTCATCATTCCTCTTGTGACATTCCTCAGGCCTTTGATTTGCATCCCAGCAACGTCACCACGGTGCAGGGACCCCACAGCGACATAAAGGACCTTATGGGGGAGCCTCCGTGCCCCAGACCTGTTGCTCCGAAGGGCGTCCATACAGCTACATGGTATCATGAACCTGGTCGGTATTCCAAAGATTTCAGTGACATGTATCCACGCAGACGGCACCAGAGGAGACCGAACCAATCGTTCTTACCAAATATTGACGGCTCTTCGAAAGGTGCCGACATCTAGAAATATATAATAATTTGTACGAATTTTATAGTGTTTTATCTTTGCCGTTTTTAGCCTCAGAAGAGTAAAAACATAGATTGTAATATTCTATAGGTTGTTTTGAACCATATTTATATGGATCTGGGTTTATAGTAATTATATTAAATATTGTTTTTTTATGTTTTCTGAAAGCTTTCAAATCTTTAGCGATAAGGCATTTAGCAAAACTTCATCTGAAATTATCAAGAACAAATCAATCAACTGTACACAAATTTCATTTTCTTTCCTTTTTGCCACTTTTTTTTTTATCTATAAAAATGCCAGTTTGCAAACAGTTGCAATTTATCATAAATCTATCATGCTTTCATAGAAGGAACTATAACTATTTAAACAAAAAATGAGCAATAAGTGAAGAGCAATCTTTCTACAAATTTTTTTATTACAAAGGTTGGTGCAAATGTATTGTAATTAAACACCTACTTTTTTTTATTTTGTCAAAACTTTCTTTACAAATTTTTGCACGAGTGAAAAGTGGTGGTTGCTGTGATGTTGCAATTATAAATTGAACCAAAAAGAGTGAATTTGAGGATGGGCGTAGTTTGACGAATACAATATATTGTACAACAAAACATTGTTTAAATGTCATTTGGAGACTATGTTTCCTTTAAATGACATTTAGTAAGGTATCTTTTGTAGTTTAACTGAATTATGGACAATCATTTCGAGATCCACATTTTTTTTCCATATCTTTGCAGTTGCAACAGTAAGCAGGCTATTTTTATGATTGTGTTACAAAATTCTCATACGTGTAATGAGCTTATTGCATGACGTTTTTGTAATTATAAGTCGCCAGAGTATTTTATCGTAGACTTAGACGAGTGAAATCTTTCAAACTTCTTGATCTTTTTAGTGTAAGAGATATCCATCATTGTATCAAATCATGCAAATACTCAAAGTGCCTTTCATGCAACTCAGCTCTACATACATAAAGATAGAGTACAGAGTAGAAAAAAAACATTTCCCAACTGGGTATGAAAAAGTGTCTAGATTTATCAAAATAAGCAACAACTGTGTTTTTTTGTGCTTCATTCATTGTAGTTGTAGTGATATGATTCAATGCAAGTTTCAACCTCCAATGCTGTCAATCGTACTGTGCAGTTGAGTAGCTACGGCTTCAGCCCCCCTTCTCCCCCACCCCCCCCCCCCACCTATCCCCCATCCCCTGTTCAAGAGATACAGCTGGATCCTTTAACCCTTACATGATCCAAACTGCACTTGACACAAAGCCACAAAGTTCTATCTGGCTATCTTTAGAATCTTTCTTGACTAGCAGTTCCTGGATGGGGGGAGGGGTGCCTGGTTCTTTTAACTGCCTAATGCAATGCCTCTGATACTGTGCCATTCATATTTGCAGTGGCTGTGTAAATGTCACACTAAGTTTTGTGACCTTTTGGTTAAATTGTACAAATTTATCATGCAACTTTTGTCAAATCTTTTAGGTTGGATATCATGCTTAGGAGGCAAAGTTAGAGACGTACGGAGCATTAGCCATGTCAAACAGAAACATAGTTAAATGAGCCCATGTAAGAAATGAGGCTAAATAAGGGATAATGAAAATAACATTTCAAGTAACACTGTGATGTAGCCATTTTGCAATGCTATGTGACAACACATTGTCAGTGTATCCTAGATGATTTGTTGTTCTACCTGTTATTGAGTAGATGTCTTTCTTTTATTCTTTATATAAGTGCTCAAGGAATTTTCAAATTTTATCTCAATTGTGTATCTGGCAATTTAATTTAAACTCAGATTCTCGTCTCAATTCAGTAAGAACGAAAGAAACAGCAAACAATTTATTTCTATAAATTGGAAATCCAATTTTCATTTCACTGGAGACTTTTCAAATAATTCCTTCTACGGTAGCCTAAGCTGAAGTCTTACAGCATCTTGTACATTCCATTCAATACAGGATAGTTGCTCTTGTAGCAGAAGTCTTTCTGTTGTAATATTTAAAGGGTAGTGTTACCATAGCAACTCTGTTTTATATGTGTCTATCATAGTTATTCTACTTTCTGTTCATATTTATGCTTATTTCCTATGTAGTATATATTTTGTGGGTGATGGATCTTTCTATATTTTGGCAACTTTCAATGTTTAGTACTCTTGTACAGTTGTATTTCTTTTCAGTGATGCATGTCTAACCACCTGCTATATATTTATGCAAATAGTCATCATAGTTTCTATTTTACATTGTACATTTTTCTTTTAATACTGTCCAACAGTTCAGGAAATATAGCTATTGACAGCAGTGGCATATAATAAGCTTAGTATTAGTAATAACTGCTGTTTGATGTGTAACATTATATTTGGTGTCTACCCCATCCATAATCTTTAGTGAAGTACCATTTAAACTCTATTCTGAACTCATTCGAAGCTGTGCCTTTCAATTTTCGTAATAAGTAATCTCATGAGACTAGACTGTTTTATACGCAGCAAGTCCAGAGGGAGCTTAGAAGGCATCATCCTCCTAACCCTCCTTCCCTTCACCCTCCCCCTCCCCCTGTCCTTCTCCTACCATCCACCAATTCAGATGTTTCATTGCAACTTTTTGTACTTCGCATTTGGAGCTCAGGGATAGTTGTGATATATGTTATAATTAAAGCAGGAAAAAGTGATAAATAATAATAATATCACATTTGGCTCCCCATGATATGCCATAAACCCAAATTACTTTTCATTGTAAGATAACATTTGATACACCTTATTCCTGTTAGCAAGGAACCTGCCCCCTTACAACAGTATTGCTGTTAGTTTGCATAATCATTGTGATATATTTGTACCTTTCCATCGATTATAAGTTTTACCAGGTATATATAGTAATGGGGATAATTTCTTAGAATTACTAAATTGAAATGCATGAATAAGGGGTTAATCAACGGTCTAGCGTGCGTTACTCGCAGGATTAATGCACGATCGGGGGATAATGCAAGCGATGCACGAGGGCGGAGCCCGAGTGCATCCAGCGATAGCATTA
>JAAAKB020262015.1:0-10040 GCA_010014835.2 Apostichopus leukothele
CCACTCACTAATTATTTATGTCATCCAATGGATACATGCACCTAGACTAGATGCTATCAACCAAACAATGATTATTTGTCATCCAATGGATACATGCACCTAGTCTAGATGCTATAAACCACTCACTAATTATTTATGTCATCCAATGAATACATGCACCTAGTATAGATACTATTAACCACTCACTAATTATTTATGCCATCCAATGGATACATGCACCTAGTCTAGATGCTATAAACCACTCACTAATTATTTATGTCATCCAATGGATACATGCACCTAGACTAGATGCTATCAACCAAACAATGATTATTTCTGTCATCCAATGGATACATGCACCTAGAGTAGATGCTATAAACCACTCACTAATTATTTATGCCATCCAATGGATACATGCACCTAGTATAGATACTATAAACCACTCACTAATTATTTCTGTCATCCAATGGATACATGCACCTAGAGTAGATGCTATAAACCACTCACTAATTATGCAATCTATGAATTCATACACTTTGTCTTGATTCTATTAATCACCAATTTCTACCATTGCTTAATCAATACACTATAACCACATCCTACATATGTCCAAAAACGTTAACAACTTGTACACTGGTATAATCAAGGGATGTGTCACTGCATATGCTTCACCATTAATTCTCCATAACACAATGTATTGATAGTAGCTCCGAAATTTATCAATATCAAGACTATCAATGACAGAAAAATGTAAACGTAAAATAAAAAATATAGGAAGTCAAGATATTCACTGACCTGCATGACATATGGAATAAGGAACCTTAAAGTAATGTCATCACTGGGCTTTATCTTCTCAAGGGTGTCAACAGTCCAAGCAAGGTAGTCGTGACATTCCAGCATACCCTCCTGAAATGTATGAATGCATTAAATCACACAAACTTCTTTATCTTCTATAGGGTGTCAACATACCCACAAAGACAAATTAATAGCCAGTAAAATTCCTATATATATATTATAATATTTATAATATTTTATATAATATTTATAACATGAACAATTGCTTTGAATGCTGGTGCAGAATTTTAACAACATGTCTGTACAGCAAGGACTTACTTGAATGAAGCAGATCTAATTCCTTTAGGTACTGACTACAAGCAACCAAACCAACAGCATGAATAATTTCATAAATCCCTTTAGGTACTTACTAATTTTAAGCAACCAAACCAGCAGCATGAATAATTTCATAAATCCCTCCCTCTCAAATGGTTAATGCACTGTCCGGACCACATCGGTAGCTATGTAACTTATGACCCATATTGACATGTTATAATAATTGTATCTCCCTGCATCTGGTTAGTGCACAGACCTGGTCACATCAGTCACTATCTATGGTGATACACATACTCACACTTAATTCAGCTATTAATTTGTTTTATTTTGACCATTACAGACCTTACATACTTGACTTGTAAATGCACCAAAGCTGTAACTTAAAGACATCGGTTCTAAGTATTTCTACAACTTCTTCAACTAAAAATATTAAAACAGCATTGAAATCAAGCGAGAGTATCCATACCTCATAGAGAAACATTAAAACAGCATTGAAATCAGGCAAAAGATATCGATACCCCACAGTGAAACATTAAAACAGCATTGAAATCAGGCAAGCGATATCTATACCCCACAGTGAAACATTGAAACAGTATTGAAATCAAGCAAGAGTATCCATACCTCATAGAGAAACCTAGCAAGCTTTGTGTTGTACTGCCAAAGTTTCAACGCAGTTTCAACTTCTTGTGACATGGAAGACTGACTGTTAAGGTCAGAGGTCATGTATGATGAAGTTGATGGCAATGGACCAAAGGCTTGGTGATATTCTGTGATTTTTGCCAGTTGCTCCTTAAGGAACTTTGTTAAAAGCTGGCACCATTCTAAGAGACAGAGAGAATAAAAGATATGTAACATTACAAGATGATAGATTTAGGTACACATTCACCAAAACAGGCAGAACCAGAAAATGAAATGTTTATTGGTTCCGATGCCCAAACATTCATAGTGTGGTAGGCCATACATGTAAATATTCATGAACTTATGCAACAAAAATGAAAAGTGATTATCTACTGAATAAGGCGGCAACATATAAACGAAGGTACCAACAATCAGTTATCATGTTGATAAAGTCTATTTAGTAACATAGTATAAACCAAACCAGGAGTGTTAGCTCAGTGGTTAACGCCGGTGCCTTTCAATCATAAGGTCCCGAGATCGAGTCACTCCAAGATTGATGTATGTCGTCCAGTTACAGAGTTGTTGACAATTGACAATTCATCATGATGGACATACATATGAATCTAAGAGATTGACTTCGGTCAGCTTGCGGCTTTGATAAGCCAATGATGGCGTTTTTGCAAGTTCCTAAACACATACACACAAACAGACATAAAACCAGATACATTGATGATATTAATGAAGTCAAATTTTATGATCCCATAAGCATCTATATAAATAGTTAAATTGTATTATCCGAGTACATATGTATAAAGCTAATTAGAGATACTATTTCAGAGATATCTGATTACAAATTTTTTTACTGATTAATATTCATGATTTGCACACAAAAAATGACATGGTTGATTGTATGAATGTAGTGTGACAAACCTAATATGCCAGAGATGAAAACCATGCATCATTTGGTTCTTGTCTTGTGTTTACAAGGCATTTCTTGCAATTTGATGGATATTAATGATTTCAAGTTGGAGACGTCACAAAAATGTGCTTATTATCAACCTCACTATACCAGTATGAACCAAATTGAACATATGGTTGCAGGCATACTGACATTTATATTTGTTTATGTTAAGCCCGACCCACTTATTAATTTGTAGAGACGAGAATCAAGAAAAATAGGGCATATCTGTTCATCATTGGGCACCTAATTACCAAGTATCACATTGCTTCAACTAGTGTTTGTTGAGATATCGTGTTTACAAGCTGTTTTGACGATTTCCCATTAATCACCACCAACTCATGAATATTTATGAGGTAAAATTGGTTTTGCAAAGATCATTTACCTACTATGTAGTTACTTCACCATACCAAGTATGAACTAAATCAAACATATGGTTGAAGAGATATTGACATTTGAAGAATTTATGTTAAGTCCCACCCACTCATTAATTTTCCTGAGATGGGAACCAAAAACAATAATAAGGTAATCAGCACACTATGGGACATCAACCTACCAACTATAGCATTGATTTAACTTATAGTTGTAAAGATATCAAGCTAGCTGTTACATACACTCATAACACACACACATACGTAACACACACGTCAGCACGATTGCAAAGGTTACTGAGTCTTCGGCATCATAACCATAAATTACTATATAATGTATAAGACTCTAAGGACCGCTTTGTTCAATGTTTAATTATCCCGTCTGTGCCATTCATCTCTTTAACTCGTGTCCCGTTTTGGTTTTAGTCTGTCCCTGAAGAAAATCAATGCTGACCTCAGGTTTCAGGCACTCATCATTAGCAGTGTGAACAATGTCTGATGCCTTTTATATTGGATTGTCTATAGGAGAGACCAACTTTTAAGGTAAGGGTGTGTATGTAACTATATTGTCGATTAGGAGAGAACAACTTTAAGGTAACTGGAGTGTATGATAAGAGAGCCAACTTATAAGGTTAGGGTGTATATGTAACTGGAGTGTATGATAAGAGAGCCGACTTGTAAGGTAAGGGTGTATATGTAACTGGAGTGTATGATAAGAGAGCCAACTTATAAGGTTAGGGTGTATATGTAACTGGAGTGTATGATAAGAGAGACATGTATGTAACTGGAGTGTATGATAAGAGAGACAGATTTATAAGGTAAGGGTGTATATGTAACTGGAGTGTATGATAAGAGAGCCGACTTATAAGGTAAGGGTGTATATGTAACTGGAGTGTATGATAAGAGAGACATGTATGTAACTGGAGTGTATGATAAGAGAGACAGACTTATAAGGTAAGGGTGTATATGTAACTGGTTTGTCTGATAGAAGAGACAGACTTGTAAGGTAAGGGTGTGTATTTAACTGGAGTGTATGATAAGAGAGACAGACTTGTAAGGTAAGGGTGTATATGTAACTGCAGTGGCGGATCCAGGAATTTGTGGAGGGGGGTGACTATTTGAGGTACTATCTAAGCGGAGCGCCACCATCGGTTGGCGCGGAGCGTACAAGAAAATTTTTGGTAGAATAATCCCCTCAGATCGCAGGAAATGGCCTCTTTCATCCCCTGATAGTGTATGTATGCATGGGATATTTCGAAGCCTCGTAGTTTGAGAATTGACTAATTATCAAGAGAGGAAACTGAAAATTTCTAGTCATCAGTCATACCTGAATTATCGCTCGCGACACGCGATAAAAGTTGGAACTTTCTCAACTCGAATTTATCGTGTCGCGTGCAGTATGGACAGGCCTTGATTGTGCAGTATCGAATCCCATGACTTGGTGTGTAGAACAGAATAAAGATCAACACGCGATAAAAAAAATGTCGCCTGCAGTGTGCACACAAAATATCACGCCATAAAATGGGATATCGCGTCACGTTGGGTCGCGCCGTGTATAGTGTGGACTGTGGACAGGCCATAAGTTCAGTGGGTGATGATTAGGCCTTCTCTACAGTACGGGAGGCTCACGTCGCGAGAGGCTCGCGAGAGCGCCGTGTGCCATAGCTACAGAGCTTCCAACATGTCAGTCAACGGAAATGGTATCGTATCAGTGCATGAAACATGTATCGCGAGTCGCGTGGGCCTACAAGCATGCCGGAGGGTACATGATACATCGAATTATTAAAATAAATTAATCGATGGTTGGAACACTTTTCTAATACATCAATTTCTACCGATATGTACAGAAGACAAGATTGACTAGTCCTGGTCATTTTATACTTTGCTGCTTTTTTTATTCAACCTTCCAAAATCTGCTACTTGGCGTGAGAATTTCGAATATCGGCGTGAGAGCGTGAGATCGGTTCCAAATGCGTGAGTCGCACGCCCAATGCGTGAAACTTGGCAATCCTGCTTTATTTGACCGTGTCCTGGGAGAGGCCCAGGATGTGAAGGGAGGGGGTGTCCACTCCCTTTGTGACATTTGTATTCAATTATGTGTGCTCGGATGCCAATTGATGCACTAATAATTTACGAATGTTTCATGGAATTTCAGGGCCTGGAATAGTACCATAAATCAGACAAAACTTTTTTCTGATCAATTCTCCAAGTATCTCCAGTAACTTGGTATTTTGTAGATATAGGCTAGCTAATTAATTGTCATCGAACAGCGACGATCCCACCATCCGACGAGGGTGTAGTTCCATATATCTCTTGCAGATGTCCTTCTTAGTGACAGGGATTGTGTGTGTATTCATGGCGATTACTGCTAAGTTAGCCAGTTTCTTCGTCGACATAGTATTTCGTAGCCAGTTGTGGATACGTCTCACGCAAGAAAATGATCTCTCAGCCTGTACGCTCCCTATTGGCAACACGGACAGGATCTTCAATAGTTCTCTTACATTGGGAAAGAAAGTGGCGTCTGCATGGGAAGACAAGAGGCTTGTTACTTTCGTCGTGGTTATAGGCAACTGTCGTTGCCAATAATTCATCCACCTCTTCAGCTCACTTTGGAAGGCCGGTGAGAGCGGCATGACGTGATCCCACTTGGCAAGAAGGCTTCGACCTAGCTCCTCTACTTCGGTAGCACTCTGTTTCACAATAACCTCTGGTATTAGGGCGCAAAGCTCGTAATGCGCTCTTTTATCCGGACTGAACCGACCTTTCATTTCACTGCATATCACGTCAAGAAAGGGTATTGCCACAGTCCTCTTCCAGTATTCGGCGATAGACTCAGATGGACAGTTGTTTCGTTGTAGTTGTCTTCCGCAAACTCTTGGTCGTCCCTCAGTGGAGCCAACCTTTTCAGCTAGCTCTAGAATCTCTGCATACATTTTCTGGAACCTCTCATCTATTTCGTTTCGCATGTCGACATACGAAAGGTTAACTTCGCCGATTTTCTTGAACCCCAAGTACACCTCCACCAGTTCACCTTGTAGCGAGGAAACCAGGGGGCGCATAGGTTCAAGCAGTTCTTTCACACACACAAAGTTGACGATATGTCCAAAGCTAACCATCTTATGGCGTATTCCATTCGCTCCGGTCCTTGTGTTTGTATCCCAGCTCCAAGTTTCATCATTCGGATAGAATCTCTCGTCAGCTGTCGGTTCACATATTTCATTGAGGGCTACGACAATGTACTCGTACAACTCAAAGATTGTTTCATAGGTTGTATGTCGTTCGATCCACCTTGTCTTACACATGTTTTTCAGTTTGACCTTCTTCGAGTCTGGGGACAGAGCATGAATGATGGATTCCAAAAACGTCTGCCGCTTCGGTGAATTGTCAAAGAAGCTGAACAACTCTCTGCAGGTATCCATCATATTTACAATGGATTGGATTTTGCAAGCATGGCAGATAACTAGATTAAGCCCGTGGAGACAACAACCTTGATAGTCCGCATCCGGCGCAAGTTTAGAAATCTCAGCTTGGACACCCTTCCGGTCCGAGCTCATTGACGCAGTTGTGTCATATGCCTGACCCTTACAATCAGCAATTTGTATTTTGTGTCTCTCGAGGCTTTCGGCAATGGCCTTGGATATAGCCTGTCCAGTTGAACGCTCAAGGTCACAGATATCTATCAACACTTCGCGTTTCTGCGGTTTGCTTTGATCAACAATTAAGTCAAGTAGGCGAATGCACACAGACAAAACCAAGCGACCTTGTGATGTTGTTTCATCAGCGATAATTGAGAAGTGGGGACATTTCTGTAGACACTTTCGAAAATAGTCACGAAACAAGTCAGCAGCCACATCAAGTATCTCATTTTGAACCGTTTTACTGGTGTACCTGGCATTCTTCGGCCCAGCGGTTAGATGTTTTTTCATGATGGGATTGCACTCTGCTAGAAGACGAATGATAGCAATAAAGTTCCCTTCGTTGGCTTGGGGACATTCAGCGAAATCTATTTTGTCATCCCTGTGTCCACGTAGAGCGATCTGCTGCGTGGCACATAGCATCACCGCATCGACAATAAATGGGAGAATCTGTTCATTGTTCTTGACATTTTTCACCGATATTTGATTCATGTGTACATCAATGCGACTTTCAACTTTAGCTATTTGACTTCGGATGATACCAGCCCGTTCAATACATATGTTGTGGTATTTCTTTTTCTCATGTCCACTCAGCAGTTCCTTGGATTTGTTGTAGTTTCTAAAAGGAGTATTAACAAAGACCCCTAATGATTCTTTCTCTCTGTCACTCAAAAACAATGAACACGGCAAACACCAACCACCTCTACGCTCCGCGCGTTCACTATAAGCAAACCATGTGTGGTGATCAAGCCACTTCAACTGGAAGGTCAGGAACCGCTTTTTTGACTCGCAATATTGGGAATGCAGGGCATCAGACCTTGATGGTTTCCAACAATTGTCTATGAACCGAATTTTATCCGAGTCACTCAATGTTGATGATCCATGAGTTATATATACGACATCATATGGCGAGACAGAGGCTTCAGCTGTCGTTGGTTCCACAGTGACGACAGCTGCTGCTGCATCAGTTTCTTCGATAGGCTCTGCACTCGACTCCATGACCACATCGGAGCTCTCAGACGTTGTGGGACCGTTGTCGGAACTGGACTTCTTCATGAAAGCATCCAATGTCCCTTGACGACGAGGTTTCTTCCTTGGGTTCTCCATTTCTGAGCCGTATTTGCGATTCTGAAAAAGAAATAGTCTCTCTAGAATAATTGGTCCAACTTACAGTTGATTAGTGCGACAACCTAGGTTGACTACTTGGATAATGCATAGTGTAACAAAGCACTTATAACTCATAACTTCTTACCGTCCGCATCCTGCTTAGGGGACTACCACTTACGCCCCATCCGACAGGCGTGAGGGAAACTGTCAGCATTCATAGCCACTTTCCTAACTGCTGAGAGATGGTGGTAGCAGCCTGGCTGTCACCAATGCAGCTGCAACTTAACTCTGGCAAACTAACCTATTTACCCTGCATAAATGGTTCCCCACTACAACAAAATCAATGATACTTGACTAACTTGAGGTTAGTAAATGATGAGAAGAGTTTATTCATCAACAGAACAATAAATTAGTGGATACTTTTCAGCACCTTCAAATTACTCAAGTCTCTCTCCCTTATAAACTGATTCTGGAAGGTCGCCCTCACTTCACGAATTAGACGCGCCCGGACGTGCTACAAGCACTGCACGTGAATAAAGTTAAGAGGTTAGGCCCAGGCCTATGCTACTCTCTATTCATATCATTGATGACCGAACGTCACCAACCGTGATCGTATACATTTCTTTCATCGCAGGAAAGTCGAGCCAATGACTTCCTAGAACATATACACAATTGTTCATATTTGTGGAATGTATGGGACTAACGGACAAGCCGAAAAATGTTAAAATATTAAACAGAACTCTGTGAATTACGACAAGGCCCTAACGGCAAACCTAATATACAAGTAGTGTTGTGAAAGTTCGGGTAACAGCACATTTTGCCACGGCGCATTCTAAATCACTCATATTTGTAGCCAACACACAGCTGGTCGATTGAATAGCAAAGCGACAGGCATGAGCATGGATCATACAACACAATATACTCACCAACAGTGTTATAGCCACGGAAAAGGGTAAAAATGGCTCCAATTCAGATGTTCGTCAGGTCAGTAAAAGCTGCTTACGGTACATCTGGATATTGATGGCGCTCAAAGTTGGGGGCGCTATTCGGCAACTATCGCTACTATGATTGTCGTTCGTCGAAACACTCCGAACTAGTATGGTTGGCCGTATGGGTCATAACGCATCGGAGCAACGCGTTGAACTTTTTCCAGCGCGTAGCGAACCAGACCAATCAGAATGGTCTTTTTAGTAAAACTCTACGCGTTGAACCCGCTTCCGACGCGTCAGGAATTCTCCGACGCGTAAAGAAATGAACCAATCAGAATGGCTGTTCAATGGAACCCCGGAGCCAAACCCCCTTTTTCAACGCGTACAACTTTCCAAACGCGTCGAATCATGTCTTCAACGCGTCGAACCGTGTTTCTTACGCGTCAAACTTTTTCCTACGCGTCAAAAGGCTGCTTCTCTACGCGTAAGTTAATCAGCCAATCAGAAAAGGCCCTGCGAATGACGGAGATTGATTCACAGGCGCTCGTAACGTTAGGTATACCTGTATACACAATATACACAAAACCAGTCTGCTCGCCTGAAATAGGCTAGGCTAATCACTTTAAATCGCTCTTTTCGGAACAATGCGGTAAAATTTCCGCCGATGAATCGCTTAGAATGAGCGTTGACAAAGTTGAGTTCACATTCACCCACTTTAAATTAGATGAGAATCGATATTGGCATTATATTTGGAGCTAGCTCAGCTGTACAGCGTACTATATCTATACTGTGGATCGAAAGATCGCTCATGTAAGCGGAATAATATTCGTTTCGAATATAGTCCCGGCTCGATTCTCGACGCGTCAAAGATCATTCCCGACGCGTCGAGAGTTCATTTCTGACTCTGACGCGTCGAGAATCCATTTCCGACGCGTCGGATGGTGATTTTTGACGCGTCCAACCTGTAACTCCTAGGGATTCTGATTGGTTGAATTCACTACGCGTTGGGAAAGGATCCTACGCGTTGGAAATAATGTTGGCACGATTGTGATCGGTTAATGTCTCTACGCGTTGGAACATTCTCAACGCGTTGCGAATTTCTTCAGCGCATAGCTGAGCCTGAGGAGTGAAAAACGAAATCGATTGGTTCATTTTGCTATGCGTTGAGAAATCTCCAACGCGTCGGGAGTCAGTTCAACGCATAGCTTCTCCAGAGGGCGATTCTGATTGGTTCATTCCTCTACGCGTCGAGAAAAGTCAAACGCGTTGCCTCCAACACGTTATGACCCACACGGCCAACCATAAACTAGGCCCGTATAGCCTATGGCTCGAT
>JAAAKB020262026.1:0-10040 GCA_010014835.2 Apostichopus leukothele
GGCCTCGCTTGATTACCACAAACTCATTTAGCAGTAATCCAATATCTTGTTTTTGTCAAGAGTTGTCAGATGCAGTTTTAAGCAGTCATCTTCTTGCCGTGCACCAAAACAAGTAGAACAGGTTTTCAAATTAAAGAAGTCTTGTATAACACTGGACTGTAAGCAACTTGCTGTATTGGGAATACATGTGTCTCCTGCCTCGTACATTTCCCTAAACACATTGGTTTATCTCATGGTTTTACAACATTATGTTTCTTCAAATCTTACTTTCTAAAGCAAATAAAGTTTTTAGGCCCTCAACACTTTTATGACAGATACACCTGACATGATATGTTCTGGGCTCGAGTTGATAATATCTTCAAGTGGTAGGGGGTTGTTGGTCAGCAGTTTGTAGCATTTTGGGTGCACTTGTGTTGACATTTATGGACTGAGTATTTGAGTAGGAAGGTGACCATTTCACTCCTATGATAAGAATCGACATTGACCTATTGCTACTTCACTCATGTGTTTTGTGCGCTGATCAAGAAAGTAAAGGTCTCCATTAAATGCTACAGCCTGCGAACAGAAGATTAAATTTGGTT
This sequence comes from Apostichopus leukothele, assembly GCA_010014835.2. Taxonomy (NCBI): domain Eukaryota; kingdom Metazoa; phylum Echinodermata; class Holothuroidea; order Aspidochirotida; family Stichopodidae; genus Apostichopus; species Apostichopus leukothele. Next base: position 582 of record JAAAKB020262026.1, read on the forward strand.
TAATATTCACTTTAAGCATGATATGAGGAAACTGTAATTAGATACATGTTAGAAATCACGGAAAAAAAACTTCAGTGATTGCAGGATACATTTCAATAGCACCGTTAGATTTTGAGAAATTGGCAGATTTAGGAGAAATAAATTGTGTGATTTTGCAGTGATCACATACTTTACTATGGATAATATTCTCACACCAAGTAAGTACAGTGGACAGAAAAATGCCACATAAAATAGTATTAAACTGTGAGTGTTATTCAAAAAACTACAAGCCTTCCTGTTCGTTATGTCTCCCCTTAGATCCTTTTCCTTCAAACCTAAAAAATTGTTAAGTAAGTTCTTAAAGATTTTGTTGGATATAGAAGAGAGAGAAGTTTGGCAGACACTGACCGTTTTGTGAGCGCTTCCCCTCATTCTCTTAGTTCTTCTCCAAACTGGCTCACACAATAACAATTGAATTCTACGACATCTAATGCACTCCCAAATAATTCGCACTCAGAGGAGTTTCTCAGAAATTAAAATTTGTGTTTGAGATTATCTGCACATGGATGATACATTGGCCATTTTTGAGTTGTAATAGACTTATAGTTTTGGTGGAGGTTAATGGTCATATGAGGTCATTGGAGGTCAAACCAAAACCAAAATATATCTCAAGAAGGACAATGGTAGCAACTGTATCCTGGACATGTGCATTGTCCTTAATGAGTACAAGGTTCCATGTACAGTAATTATTTCTGTGGGGTCAAAGGTCATTTGAGGTTAACAGAGGTTAAAGTGTGAACATCTTGAGACTGCTCTATCTGTAGTTCTAGGTTATAAATTTGAGAATGTAAAAGTACATGGATCATCTATTGTCTTTATGATATGCAACATTTTTATAGTTTTTGGTGAACATGAATTCATTTGCGATCACTAGAGAGATAAATACTTGAAACTATAAACCTAGCTATTACAGTATGCCAAGGAGAGAAATAGTGGCAAATGTCATACTTATTAACTGCACATCAAGTTTTCTTTTATTGAATGAATACATACCAAGTTATCATGGCTAATGTTCTTGTTTATTTACAGTCAAGTGTTGACAAAGTTTCATAGATATTTGTATGAATACGTATTATCCTGTAAGAATGTGACTGCTGTAATTAGTTTCAACTCTTAGGACATGGCTTACATATCGGCAGGCATCTGATGGAGTACTTTACCGAATGAATAATTTTAGAAATGAAAAACTGAAATAGCATCGATAATGTAATATCAGAACAATTCATGATGAAATGAATACAAGCAAAATTGATTAAGCAACAGAACATTGAAGCAGGTTATAATTGAACAGAGGCCATGGGGGAATAATTCAACCCTTAGCTAACCTTTGTGAGGTAATCAAATATTCTCCTTTTCTACTACCTTCCTTTAGGTTACCAGTAGTAGTCTCACAATGCCCCAAGGTTCCCCTCCGATATAAGAATAGAAAATGAGAAAAATGACAGTAAGTGTTATCTTCATGATGTAGCATCCAGTGGTGGACATGATCTATATATCTATAACAGTATCATAGACGTGCTCTAGTGGCACTGCAGGGTCTATAGCCTCCCAATCGTAATTCATCACTATACCAAGTATCGTCTACCAATTAGCCTCTTTAGTCCCAGGGTTGTTTAATCTTGTAGTGATAGATATCTCGTTAGTTAAGATCCTACAGAGTTTAACAGAAAGGTCTCTCGTTTCGCACACACCATTAATAAAAATGTGTAATTCAAGGTGCCATTTGGTTCATCTCTGCGGTAGTTCGTTTTCTCTTTCGCTGTCAGCCGGCATCCTGTACCAGTCATAGCTCGGGCTAAAAATAAATTACATATAGCAGGTATACCCGAGCATGAAGTGACTGCGATCATGGGACACTCGGTCTATTTTTCTAATTTGTTTCGTGTCATTAACTTGCCTCGGCTTTCCACGTCCCGTCTGGATCCAGGATTGCTTTGGAAGGTGACCTGAAATTAAAGTCCTCTGCATCATCTGAGGGAGAAGAAACCGCAATGAAATTCTCTGAATGACTACTGTAAGGTATCATTGTGCACTATGTATAGTCTAATGCCCAGATCTGGCGATAGTTATGCCATGTGTCAAGAGACATTTAAAGATAGGTTACAGAAGTAAGTGAGCTTAGGGGGGGGGGGGGGGGGGGGGGGGGGGGCGGGGGGGGAGGGGGGGGAAAGAGGGATGGAACAACAAAACTGAACACAAGGCTCAAGTAATTGTCTGTGCCAAAAGCAACAGGAAGTACGAAAGTCATTTATAGGCTTGTGCACACCAGATATATATCTGTTTTTAGTCCCAATGTGTTTTGATTCCCCACATACAGTAGTCTGAGCTGAGATAACATCATGATTATTTGTACGTAAGCTCTGAATTTGGAACGATGGTGTAATTAAGAAAGAGCAATAGTTTTATCACACAATACGTTTCCCCCGTACAATTGTGATATGAATTAAAAGTACACAAGCTATATTTACTGTGTCGGCCTGGCTTCAATGAACCTCTTAATATCTTTGAACAAATCCTCTCCCGAGCCTCTACTACAATACGCGTTTACAAATGCCAACAATGTATGCAACTAAATCGGAACTTGTTCCCACAACTGTGGCAACAAAAAGTCAAAGATGCTTTGGAATGGTGTGATTATCGCATTAAAGTTCCTTTGCCGCAGGTCATCAGTGGTAAACTGCAAAGAGATGAATGCAGTTTAAGAGGTAAATTCTTCTACCTGATCTCTGCAAAAATGAGGGTGGTGAAAAGGTGACAGGAAGAAGCCTTTGAAAAGCTATGTAAGATTATTGCATTTGTGGACGATCATCATTGTGGTGCCTTCGAAGCAGTTGTATCCAAATACAGCAGAAAGCAAGCTTCTTTTTCCTTTTTTTGTGGTTAGGATGACAAAAACAACCACAGTGCAGAAATTTCACCTCTCCATGAATGTCAGAGGCTGCACGTAGCAATGTTATCAACGTTAGGCCTATGAAAGTTTAATTGGTTAAACGATTTCTCTTTGACTAATCAGTTAGCCAGAAAAGTCAGCAAAAGGGATATTTCTATGGCTGAATTTGATTCATTCATTTTGAACAATTGCTGACAATATCCTGCATGTTTAGATAGGATAGGATTTTGTCAAGGCAAGATATAAATGTTTCAACTTTGTTGGTACAGTATACTCTCAGTCTTGTGAATGCTGTGCATTTGACAACAGTAAATATCGTCATGGCAATCTGTTTTTCATTTTCATTATAAGATTGCAAAATTGCAATTTATTTATTCAAAATGGGAAATCTTTTTTTTCTACGAAAAACTTACGTTTTGATGAAATTAATAAGGTGTAGAAAATATACGACAGCTAAAATTCCAATTTCGTCACATTTCAAGGATAAAGCAGCAAGAAGATTATAAAAAGGGAATTAAAATTTTTTGAAAAACATCAAGCCATCCATGATGACATCATTGCACATACAATGTACTATGATCCACTTCCTGGAGTATACCGAGGGGACTGTTAAACTGTTTAGATAGTCAAAGTACATTAGGTTAATTACATTCAATCGGCCATGTTGGGATTGATTGTGTAGTCATAAAGTATTGCCTTTATTTGTTTCTCAGTAATGATATGAGGCGATTGATCAAATTGTAACTAGAAGATTCCTATCCTTCGAGTTCTTCAATAGAGGTAATACATAACTTGCTTTATTGATTTCACACAGGTTTTTACCCATGCTCAGCCTCCTGAGGCTTATTTCATTATCAGTCTGCCTCATAAAAGCCTCATTATGTATTACATCTCCACCGTCCCGAAACTGTCTGGTAATATTGTTTGGTAAATAGTCACACAATCTTCTTTTTTTCTTTCTTGGCCAACTTTGTTTTTCAGTGTATGCAATCATTAAATCATTTGTGTGTCAACATCACATTTGTACAGTAGTCAAGTGGTCTATGAACATGCATATAACCGCACACTGTACCTCTTCACTAGTATTGTAGCATTCTGTATATCTCAAGTTTGCCCAATAATCTTGCCGAGTCAAGACTCCCAATAGTAAAAGAGGGTGAACATCTCGGACTGCCAAGATGAACAATACAGGGCATCGGGCAAGAAGTCTCCCCTCACCTCACCTCACTCAGGGTAGCTGGAAATTAACCGTCTGAGTTCCTCTGGCTATTTATCTAATCTATTCAGAATTTAAACAACTTACTGATTAAATTACACATTCATTTCAGAAAGGGTTTTAAATATGTCCAGGCTGTTTTCTGATGTGATGTGGTATCAAATGAATCGTGTCTAGGGCAACTGTACTGTACTTAACACACATAGTTGTATAGTGTTTAGTAACTCTACATAGAACACTACTATAAAGAAGAACTTTACTGTCATGAGTTGGAGAAAGTCAGCTGCAAATTTGTGCAAAGATAGTGGAATAAATGTGTACAAGTTTGAAAAAAACTTAAATGTTTTTGTGATTCTGTGCAGTTTTAAATTCACTTCATATATCATTTATGTACAAAGACGTTACAGCTTCCTATCCTGATATGCATGTACATTAAGACAATTTGTCATCTTAATCTGCCTTGAAGTCGATATAAACAGTTGCCTCATTGTTTGAAATTCAACAACAAGATTGTTCCAAAATCATGGATCGATATTAAAAAAATTAAAATGTCTAATGCTAACTGTACAGGGTTAATATCAACCACAGGTTATGTGGATTTCCCAAGGTAATTTTCTTTTTAATATAAATTCTCAACGAACAAAGTACATGAAGCATGAAATACTGTATGTTATTAATATAGATATGAATGGCCTTTGTCCATGTTTTGATTGTCAGAGACAGAGAGAGAGAGAAAGAGAGACCTGGATATGTTAATGAACAGAGGATTGGGTTACTGAAGCTAAGAGCGTTTTCCACTGTACTAAATTTCACTACCATGCGACAAGGTGTTATTGCAGAAAATGAAACTTCAATCGATTGTTAGTATTGCAACGTCAGTGAATCTCCTCTTACAGACAAACATACCCATGAATTGACTATAGATACTGTAACATTGTTCTTTCTGATGGATGTGACCTTTGAACAATCAATCACCTCCTCTGGTTTAACCCTCCCACCCCCCTCCCCCCCCCCCTTGGAAGCACTCATCATTAATATAGATTATGACATCTTAACAAAACATCAGTGATGACAACCGTGGAATAACATTTACTGATCTTAGGTGTGATGATTCAGATTGTTCCCATTTTGTCTCTCTAAAAGGTTCAAGATGGCTGATGATGGATGAGGCAGGTTCTGTGTCATGGTCTGGCCTTTTTACAGCAACTTCGAATTTCGCACGAAACAACATCCCAGACAGGAAGATTCTGTAAAGTCTATGTCAGTAGATGCGAGGTCAGATCCAGGATAAGAAATGACTATTCCAGGAAGAACTAAACTCCAGCAAGGATTTTCTTCTACATAAGCTCTTCACTTTGATGAATGTTGCTGCAAGTATCATTGTTTATATAGTTAGTATCACTCACACGATCTTTGATGTTAAGCTTGCTTGATCTTTCTACAGACATAGATTAATTTCCAGCATCATCCTTATAATACTAGGGATAGTAGGGAGTATTCAGATATAAGTTAATGTGTTACATACTGTTTGTGTCTACACAGAGTTACACTCCAAACCATAAATGATTACTCTGGTACTCTCTCTCTCTCTCATGAAATTGTAACTAAAAATCTCAGTTCAGCTTGAATTCTAACTATACCAGTCTAGAAATCAGTGTTGACCCCAATTTTTTTCTATGATATATTTTGACTGGGGAGGGGAGGGGGAGGATGTCATGGTTGAAGAGGATGGGGAAGGGGAAGGAATCGTAAGTGGTAGTGGGATTGGCCATCAAGAAATCAGGCAAATACCAGGAAATCTTCTGACTGACAATTAAGCCAATTTCAAAATGATGAATTGGTAATTCTGAGTTCATAATTAATAATATTAATAATAATACAGTGGTTTTGTAAAGCATCAAAATCAGAAACAAGAAGTAGCTGCTCTAGGCGCTGAACAAAACATCGTCAATCGTAATCAAAAGAAAAAGTAATTTAGAAATGAGGCATACACGTCTTAACATGGTTCAATATATTCTATCTTTTTATATATTCTGAGGAATGGTTTTTTCTCCTGATATTGAGCTGCAGTCATTTACATAGCAGAAACATTGTTGTTATAAATGGAAATTTGCCTAGGGCTTTGTTGATTTGAGTATCAATCTTGATTTGTTTCCCTCCCCCTCCCCCTCCCCCTCCCCGATTTCCGTTTCTTTGCAACATGTGAAGAGGAAGCCATGTTATTTCTAATTCCTTATAAATTCAGCTCTGGCAAACCATACATCCCAGTTTATATTGATTTGCCTTGACCTTGATAAAATAATGTGAATATTAATGGTAGAAAAGGACATTAAATAGCCCCTGAGGTCGCATAAAATTTCTCCATTTGGTTGGTACACTGGCTAATATCTAGGCTTGCCTCGGGTGCAAAATCATTAGAAATATCTCACGCTAATTTGAACAAATTGGTTCGGGCTGCAGATTTTCACTACAGTGCATCGACCAAGGTCAAGTTAAAAAGAAAAATCTCCAATTGGGCAGAGTTTTATTGATAACAAACAGTCTGAGATTTCTAGACGAGAGGAAAGATTCCTGTAATTCTTCAAAGATCCTCAGAGCTGGGAAAGAAGTTCTGCGGATCATCAGACAAGTTTCAGTGATGTCTCGTGAAAGCCAATAAAGCTCAAAACAATTAACAGCTCAATTAAAGAGGAAATTAATGATGTGCATGATTAGCTGAGCTAGAGAAGACCATCTGTCAACTTCTGGAAAGTGTCGTTAGGTTTCAAACTACGCTGTACATTTTAATATTTATTGTTGTTGGAAGATTGAAGACTTTATAAGAGCTCTGTCTTAGTTTCATAAACATCTTAATCATGTTGATGTTATTAAACTGAATCACAGGAGTAAACAAACGAGAAATCAATTAAAAAAACTAATTTCATTAATAAATAAGTAAAAAACAAGCATTTGTGAAAGAATAATATGCTTGCTAGAATAAGTACTGGTTTCTAAATTCTTATTAATTTTAATAATTAACTTCAGCTATGTTTCTGTTGAAAATCACTTCATCAGTTGTGGCTAGGCAACTGTTTCCTTTTGTATGCTCTTGTTAACGATGGTAGAATAGTTCAGAGGCCTCCGTCAAGCTCATTGACACAGTGTCTGTTGATATACACATGGCTATTATCTGATCGGACTCAGTCCGGCCTTTCCATTGTCAATTTCAGTTATTTAGACTAATGTATTACACATCTCGTCATGTAAGGTATATATAGGTCTGATGACTCACGTTGTCGTCAATGGTCAACCTGTATGCGTTTTTTTTTCCTGCATATATATTGATTCGTACCGGAGAGGTTTTACATGTGAATCAATACGAGCATCAGTCTAGCAGCAGCAGTGGTTATTACGAACTGCTAGAAAGGTTCGTTCTATCTCGGGTTAGTGTCAGTCCTGCAGTGTTTAGTTAAAAAAACGTTCTGGACGAGTGGTGACAGCGATCTAATTGTTATAAATGTATGTCGTGAGAGTTTTCAGATTCTGTCTGGTTTGGTGTCGGTGTCTCATTAATTCATTGTCCCTATTCATGAGGGATGTATATCATGTAGTGTGTCAGAGAGGTCATGGTTATATATGCATGGTTCATACATGAGTTGCTAGTAGAAATAAGTCTTGTTTATCTTACTTATTTTTAATATGGAATAGTTGGTGGAAATCACATTATCTGAAAAGACGGTGTGATTATTTATCAATTGAAATGATGAATTGAAACAAGCACTTGCTGGTTGATTAGTATCGTTGACGAAATGTGGTGAATATAGTCAAGAACAGTTGATAAATATTGTTCACAACAAACTGAATCAGAGCTTTTTAGTAAATCCTGGACAGTCATTGGTGTAGACGTCATGCACGAGTTGCTTATAGGCAAGATATATCCATGTATTTGGAGAAGTATCACATGTTAGGCTACCAAGACATCGAAATCATTATTTACAGGCATAGTTGATAACAAACACAACCATCATCATTGTCCTACAAGATATGCCTCTGATGAACAACACTCTCAAACAGCTAAGAAAAGTCTAATTCTTGATGAAGTGCATGTTTTAAGTCAAAAGGTGGTGTAAGTTTACTAACTTGACAATTCTTTCCAACATCCTGCTGGGTAAATCACCCATTAGCTGACCACTACAAGCCCACAGCCACCAAAACAAATGACCAGGCCTTGACCTGAGGTAGTAGTAGTAGTAGTAGTACATGTAGCATGGGCTATTTGCAGTCTCACTGTTTGAGTAGCGTTATAGTCCAGTTAAAGCTTATTACAAGGACATTTTCATAAGATGTTTTTGTGGTGAGATTTATAACTTAAGCCTTGTCTGTCATCAGGATAGAGTGTTTGCTTTAATACACTTTAGTAACTGTCAATGTCAGAAGGCAAGGTTTAATGAATTAATACAGTAGCGAGGATAAATGATATAGTCATGACTTTAACCGATGGGAGCTATAGAAAACCAATGCATGTCTTAAAATCTAAGTATGTATAGATATAGGTTCACATGAAGGTGTGAAATTGTCTTACCTTCAACCTATTGACTTTTGTGACTCATAAAACAGCAAAGCATCAACCATATGGTATGTTTTCCTTGACATTTAATACCTTCTTATGTACAGCCAGGGAGAGTAGCAGCACCCTGGTACAGCAGTAGTGGAGTACAACAATAAACTACATTCTATCGCTTAAATATATCATCTGTGTTGGGCTCGGTTGTGCTTGAAAGACCAGAAATTATCAAGTCTAGTTTTAATTTTGCTGCCACACTGTGCTGTACAGTAGGTCATAGTGTGTTTTTTCATTAGGTTAAATAAGATTAAACAACTTTGGTCCTATCTGGAGAAGTTTGTGCTGACATGTTTAGAATAAGACTTTTGAACATTTTCAGTAAATTTCATATGAAAACCATTTGGAGAGAGCACTGCAGATGATTGAATAAGGAAGAGAGCATTATATTTAACAGACGCTACATGGACTTCCCTGCCCACAGACATTTGGGTGTAATTTTGGACACTTATAAGAATTATTGAAAACTCCTGCGGTCTGTTATTTTATCCTGTACTATTGTGGGTTCCATATGTTTACAAGGGCATTTATTACATTATCAGTTATTTTGCTTTGAGAAGACAACACTTCAGACATACAGCAGTTTGTATATCAAGGATGTCTGCCTTAAGTGGTGTTCTAATATTTCCATACCCAGATTAATGCTTAACTCCAAAACTGTACAGTAACAGTATGTGAAGTTAGATTGTTATGATTATATATATATAGATATAT
>JAAAKB020262036.1:0-10040 GCA_010014835.2 Apostichopus leukothele
GGTTGGTGTGGGGGGGGGGGGGGGGGGGGGGTAGGGGGAGGGTCCTTAAAATTAAGCTTTTTCATTGATGGTAAGAAAGTTAGAAAGAAGCAATCACCACCGAACAGTCATTATTATTAACCTTTAATGGGTTTTTTTTTTCAATGGTTACAACTTCACTTTTGTTATCACAGTGTCAAGAACAAAGTGACAATTTCCATATGAAAGTGCATGCAAACAGCAGTTGAAATCTGTGACGAAGAAATATAGCATTGTGAAATGCACGTCATGGGGTCCGACTCCCAGCTTCATACTTTTGTTCTGTTAAATATTGCGATATAAAATTGACTTTAGTTGAGTTACTCAATTTTAAATGCTAACTGCATGTAGTCCCCCCCACCCACCACCACTTTATTTCTATAAGTGCAGTATTGCTCTTGGTTTTTCCTTTTAATAATTGAAATGATTTTTTGTAAAACGTGGCAAATCATTTTGAAACTGCGTGAGGGGATGTTTATACTGAAATGTCCCGTTAAATGTATGTAAATTTACATATAATCATCAGAAATGAATCGGTAAAGTTTGAATGTTTGCGTCGGAGGTTCCTAAATTACAGCGCATTCCATGGAAAAACGTTGATCCTGGTTTCGATGAGTTGTTCATGTGTGACATCATAAATTCTTTATGCAATGAATTAGCCAAAGTAAATCATTTCAAAAATAATTTACTCAGCGTCAACGGAACAAGCTACCCCATGCTTGGAAGTCGGTTCAGCATGTTTATTTAAGTCGCTACGTACCACATTTTGCTTTCTTGCTTCTCTTATACTTCATTATTCATGGTTTTGAAAGTGGCTAAGATCACTATTTGGTGAAACCACATTTCTGCATTACACCTAAGTTTTCCTTGAGTTACTTAACGAGATAAAGCTCTATTCTGATACAAAGTGGACCGAGGTTAAAATTCTCTATTCTACCAAAAATGGAACGAGGAGTATCGCCTATTAAAGCGTCATTGAGTTGTTACCAAATTTGATATTTTAAATGGATCCAGACAAGAATGGTCCCTCGTTATTATTTGTGATTTAGACTATCAGGTAGGTTTGATTATAATGTACAGTGCTAGACAGCTTTAAATATACTACGGACACCTAGCCAATTTGCCCCATATTCAGTACAGTGTGTGATAATCATCTTTCGAAATCTGTTGAAAAGCTCTTTTCGTTGCCAAGATATATATACACATTTGAAATTGTGGTAAATCTGGAAAACTCAACAAAATATGTGCAAACTATGACGTGGAGTGTCGGCACGGATCAAAATTTCTTATTTTAGCCGTTAATAGGGTTAACCCCTACTTACAAGCCCACATATATCATTTGTTTAAATGTGATGTTCCTCTTTTCAAAGACGACAATAAAAATATTTCCAAAAATTGCCTTAGGCCACAAACCTGTGTTCAGTGTCCTTGAAACGAAGGTTATGAAAAGAAGGAATAACATAACAGAAAATTAGGCATTCATTAGATTGCAACATCATCGATGCGAATAATTAGCTAATGTTTATTTAGAAATGAAACTAGAAGTAAGAAAAGACTTGTAAAATGGTCAATCTTTGATGGATTTTGATGGGAGTTGCAGAGCTATTTTAATGATTTTTATATTGCCTATTACAGTGAGTAGGACAATGTTGTTCATAGGTGTCTGTAGACCTTCAAGTAGATAAAAAGAGCATCATGGCTGAAATAGAATAATAGGCTATAGGCTAAATTTAGCTAATTGCATCTGCCAAACTAAGTAAGTAGCTGAATCAGGAGGCCTGAATGTTGCTACGATTATAATCGAGTTAACGGAGCTGACGAGTATAAAAGATCAAAAGAGCACTGACTAAATACAATGCTAAAAAACAACAGTTTTTAACATTTTTTCGACACTGAAAGGTGGGGAGCAGTCGCTCTCCCTGCTCCCCCCTGGCTACGTCCCTGTTTATATGTACTGTAGTAACACTGCATGTGTACTGCAACACTGTCATTGAAGCCTGGTGGCACGTCACTATTATCGATTTGCTTTAAGTTCTTGTGGCATACCGTTTAGTATAACTACTCTAAATCACTCATCACAGGTAGCCTGTAAATTTGTTATTAACAAAGATTAATACATGAGTCACATTAACACATGAGGTCACATTAACACTGAGTTCACATTAACACTGAGGTCACATTAACACATGAGGTCACATTAACACACGTATGAGGTCACATTAACACATGTGAGTCACATTAACACATGAGTCACATTAACACATGAGTCATTCAGTGATGTCACAAAGCATCGATTGTCCTGAAAGCTGAAAAAAGGGAGTATAAAAATGATTAAAATCAAAGAAGATCACTATATTATATTACTGCCTTGTTTTTTATGATAGTGAGGTGATTATTATGTGAATTAATTATAAAAGGAAATTGTATCAAAGGATTTCTCTTATGTCTTTAATTACATTGCATTTTGAACCACCCGTTAAGCAGTAGCATTTCTATAATGTGAATGATAAAGATATCTTGTACACTTCCCCTCATCCCCCTCCCCCCTCCCCATCCCATGGTTTGGTCTACTGTTATGTAATTTATCCAACCCTGATTGAAATGTTTTATTGATGTCTGTTATTTTCCAGATGTCATGAGGCTGAGGACTTTACGCCTGCTACCACCTTAATGAATATGTGCTTTACATTTTACCATAACGATGCTACGGGTAAGTAAAGCATTGTCTTCTTAACACCCTGCTGCTCACTTTAATGACCACGTGCTTATTACATTTTATAGAGTTTATATGCAGCAATTACTCTCCTTCAAGAAATGGCAACTAGCACTATTAACACATCAGCTGGTTCTGATGTCATAATTACCATGACAATACTGAGCACAAGTTGCCAGGCTGGGCATATTGCAATAGGCAACGGACGAAAACGCAGTTCGTTTTCTTCCCAAAGACAGACATTTGGCGAAACACGGCGGCCCATAGATACTCAAGCCTGACGGTACACTAATCTGATATGTCGGAAATTTAATTGCCATGGTAATAGCCGTCAACTACTCAAAAACTTGAGTTTTAACATTTTCTCCATTTTCTTTAAGTAGAGACACTTCAAGAAGGGGTAGGTACTTTAGAGAGATTTAAATTATAGAAAATTGCCACAATAGATCTTTGGAGAATTGAACACCAAACACTATCTAGAATAAAGACCACTAGTATAAGCCCCTATAAAATGATAGAAGAAATACAGAAATGAAAACAACGTAAAATTCACTGTAAGGTTTTAAACTTTTTTGCCATTTCTGAACCCCTCCCCCCCCCACCCTGCAATAGTATTAATATAAGGTAATTTTACTGGAATGGACATCAAAAGGGTGACCAATGATAAATAACCCTGTTGGTATTCCTTTTAACTATACTCCTCATGTTGTCCCCCTATTGCCATTCTATTGCTGGCTGCCGATAACCTCTGGTTCCCCTCCAGTTTAAATTTGTGCTATTCTTGCCATAGAGAAATTCAAAGCACATGTTGAAAGTGTTGTGCAAACCTTGAATTCCAAAACTCTTTTAAAAACCGTTATTTGCAGCGTTAATTAGAGTACCAAAAGATTATGCATAGTCAATATTGGAGCTATAATTAAACCTGTTCCAATTCGTTGATTGACAGATTATCAGTCTATGATATTGAATCAGCGCCTACTTTTACACAGAAAAAAAGTAGCCCCTGGTGATTTTAAGTGCCACCAGATTCACGCCTGGATAGGTCTTAGATTAGGAACTGGATGGATTGGAATCGATTAGGCTTTTGTTTGTGAAGTGAAACTGAGCAGTTGTTTATCTGGGGTTCCAAAATTGTTGTGTACTTTTACACAAACTTTTAACGGTCATTGCTGTGTCTTGATAATCACGTAGAAGTATTCACACTGTGAGCTAAAAATTCTGTACAACGACATCACAACATAAGCAAAAGATATGAAGACTAGGATGGGGGGGGGGGGACGAGGGGGGTGACAACATCTTGCTGTTTCAATAAAGATAGCCTCTAAAATTTTTTCTTTTCTTTTTATCTTTCTAACAACACATTTGGAGCTGTTCTCCTTTGGATAAAAATAACAAATATATATTTTCCCTTTAAATTTTGAAAGAGTCATAAAACTTAATTCTGTGAACTTTGTGTATTAAACACAAAAGATCAATTTTCTCTCTTCCTTGTTGACAGTTTATATAGGAACAAGAAGACTGGAAAACAATAAAAGTGACCTCGTGATGCTCACTTCCTTGTCTGTAAAGCAAATATAGAGAAAGTTTACCCAAAACATGAACTATCATGTTTATAACTTTGTGGGTTTTTTTTTTATTGTGTGCAATATCACTTAATATTAGATGATACAGTATATTAACCTTGAAAAAAATTGACCTCCATAAAGTTTAGGTTCAAAGAAGACATATAAACTAGTTCCTCTCTGACATCCTTTCATTCTTCCTCTTTCCTTCATCTTTCAAACTCTCCATCCCCCCTCCCCCCCCTTTCCCCTTTCTCAACTCTTTCTAAATCCAACTTCCTATCCTCTACATATCTTCTCAAAGTGGTTATTCTACAGCACTACTAAAATGCCCTCCTATGTTTGCTGCTGACAATGTTCAAATCTAAAATTTATACAAAAACCGATAGTTTTACAGTATATCATATCTTAGCATTTATGTACTAGACCTGTGCCACCAGCAAAATGGAGGACAGATTTTGACTTAAAACCTTATTCTCTTTGTTGTCTTAAGCGATTAGAAACAACTCCAGAAGCTCACTTGGATCTTTGAGAATATTTCAGTAGTTATATCTTGGAAAAGGTTTTTTTTGTTTATGACATTTTTCTGTCTTCCCTTGTTCTGCTCTTTACAGGAGTTTTGCCCAATAATGGTACTAATGATGAAGACAACAGTTTATCATTCCTGTATACCCATCTGAAAGATCAACATATTTGGTAAGTTTTTTAAATTTAAGAAAAAAACAAATCTTGTAAGCATCGTCACTAAACTATGTGATAGATATCCGGTTCACAAAAATTTAAGGATCCCACCTATGTTTTTAATTTAATTTTTTCTGGTAGTCCGAACAGATTGGTTGTCCAAGGAAATATAGCCAAATAACAAAGAATGACTACAACTGTATGTGCAGTACATTGTACTGTCGGAGAGATGGGTAGGTTTGGTGAATCAGAACACCAGCTTTGGGCCTTTAAAACTCCCCTTCGGGTGGATGATAGGACTACCAATTCAATTAGGTGAATTAGAACACCAGCTTTGGGCCTGTAAAACTCCTCTTTGGGTAGCCTATCACTTCATTTTGTTTTACTTCATGTCCATGCAGTGGCTGATGGAGGTTGATTTATCGTTTCACCTATTTTAGGATATATTAGCTATGTTGAAATACCATCTGAGTTTGATTTGAACAACTATGCGTCATTCAGAGCTGACCTTGGTCTTCCGACCAGAAATGTGGTCGTCTCGAACGACCAGAGAAACGTTAAAATTTGCCCTGAATAAACTTCTGACGAACTGCTTTCTGGACTGATACCATTCTACTTGTCTTTTACTTGTCTGTAACGTATCGAAATGATGTTAGCCTGTTTGTGCCTTTAAGTCGTTCTTTGAGCATGATTCAGCTAACAGATGACTTGGGTCTGTAAATTGGTCATTTTTTATATCCATTCACAGGAAATCAATGAGATTTTGGGATGTAGCTTTCTTAACTGCAATGCACCAAGAGAGAACAAGATGGAAACATCAACACAGGTAAAAACAGTACTTGCGGAATCAACACTTACACTGAATTACAACCATTTAAATATTTGCCTCTTCCTCCTCCCCCTACCCACAACCCCTTCTTCCCCCACCCACAGCCATTCTGTCATTTGCAATCATTGTTTGTTGATATCTATCTCCTTCACTCTCTAACTCTCTATTTCTGGTTCAACATAAAGGTTTATCCACTGAGTAATCCTGAATAGGTATAAGTATTCAGAATGGTTGCTATGGAGTTTTTTATCCTAGCTGATCATCTTCTCAGTCTAAATGAATTTAATATATGTAAAAAAAGTTAGAAAGCGAGAGTAAGAGATAAAGTTAGTTTTACAATTTACCTACACAGGCACTTTACAGAACATAAGCAGGCTTTGTTGACGGTGCTTTGTGATCTCGCTTGAATTAATACATGAAAGATTATATCTAGTGGGCATGTTGTTTTAATGCTATAGTAGGACCATTTTGCAGAGGCATATTTCTGTCTATGACTTTATCGACGTAGGAGAGCGTCAGTGTTGTTTTTACCCCACAGTAGCTCTGGATTTCCTTCTTTAAAAGCAAAACTGTTTAAAATCAGGCATGAGCTTTTTCCGCGAATTCGCTGAATATCCGTGATTTCTTTTCTATCTCGGCGACAAATACTAATATCCTAACACACTGTAACATACGCAAACTGGAGCCTATACCGCAATTTTTGCAAAGTTTTTGTGATTTTTTTTACCCAAGGCTAATCACTGTTAAATAATCAACGTTCAAAGGAAACGTGACGCGGGGAAGACACACAAATCTATTTGGAAAAGTCATGTAGGATGGAAAGTCCGATGTTCGGACGGTATTAGGTAGATCTACTGTACAGAGGCAGTAAACAGACAACAAAACAGACGAATGTTACAAAGAAAAGTCATATTGTCTGGTTCTAATCTATTGTCATCAGTAAACTTGATTTAATGATGAAGAATGATCATGATACAATACATGCAGAGGTTTATGATAACGGTTTGGCCCCATATCGAGGGACGAATGCATGGCTCACCTGGTGGAACGCAGAATTGTTTTGATCCCTCTCCGGGTCAAAGCATATCAGAATTCATTTGAAAGAGATTTGAATTCCCTGTATCAAAAATCATGGTTTTTTATGTCAATATTGATGATGTGTGTTGTCCCCATTTTTGTGAATACACTACCTATTTTTTGGGTTGAATCATTTTAGCTTCTGTGACCGATTTTTGAAATAATTCTGACCGACGGACTTTATATTTCATCCCGTCTAGCCCTCTGGTGGTCAGTCCCCTCGAAATACAGGAGATGGACGAAATGGAAGAAAATACAACGTTCGGCCAGCTTGGGACGATACTCCATAATATGAGAGAGCTGAAGATACCAAAGGACGAGTGCCTCAAGTTTCTGAAAAAAACAAGTGCTATCGGAAATTTGAAGCAAGGTAAGAGATATCTGGGCCGCCATAAAATATGGGGAGAAGAGGGAGGGGTTTGACATTTGTGAATTTTAATTTTAATGCCACTATTCTCCCATCCGTTTTTGCCTCCCACCACACACTTTGAACGTCAATTAAAAGTGACTGGTTTGTACTGACAACCAAGTATCGTGTGGCTACGCAGTTGCAATGCATCATATATTGTTGTTAATGAACATACCATAAACCTGCCTTCACGCAACATATGCACTCCAATCCACATTAACCCGATCCAAATTGGTGACACTGCGCTCTCATCGAAACCATTTCCAGGTCAACACCCACTTCCTCTCCCTTCCCAATCTTTCGAATTCTTGTCGTTCCAAATCCCACCGGTTTCCCGCCAGATTTATAGTTTCCCTTGGCATTTAAAGGGCAATGAATCTGATATTGCTGTACGGAACATATTTAATCAAACAACTCTTGCTGAGAATTTAAATGGAAATAAGTTCACCAAATGTAATCCCCTGGTGGTTGACTGTTTTAATTATGATCATTTTATTTTATTATTATTATTATGATTTTTTTACTTTTTTTATGTTGCCAACTTTTAAGGTGTAAACCTCTGGGTTGACACGACACCGTTGAACTACAAAATGAGCATGGACTCTGGTATTTGTTTACAGTATACAAAAATGAATACAACATCTCAAACACAAACAGTACCCCGATTTTGGCCAGTTGATAGTTGAAACCATTGTAAGATGTACCCATACTTCTTTTTTTTCTTTTTTCTTTTTTTTTTACATTAGAGGTTGTCGTCAAATATTTTCCGATCTTTTACGTTTGTGTTCCTTTCGATATCTTCTTGTAACAGATCACTTCAAATCGCTACTGGCAATCGTGGATCAGATAGAAGGGAGAAGCGAAAGCCAGGAAAGGACATCTTCCAGTGGAAGCAAAGTGGGGAAACTGTTCAAGAATGTGCTAAGCGTCAGGAAGAGATCATTCAAGAAATGAAACCTGGTAACTGTTCTTTTTTCCGAATTTGACCAAAAGAAAAATGAAGATGCGAGAGGCTGAACTTCCAAGCGACCCGAGGAGATTGTGGAAGTACAATGCTACACCTTGCCAGTAATATTTTTTTCTATGTTGTTTTGTTTCGTTTCTGTCTTAGCCACAAAAGAGTAGCAGGAAAATTCTCACATCTGCTAAAAGCAACCTAAAGTAACCTACTACCGGACCTCTGACAAATGTGTCTAGCACCCTCTATTCTATAAGCAGTTGCCTATAGCTAGTTTCACAAGGAGATCAAATGTGATTTACAATATGACATCGCAGTCTCTCTATTAACTCTTCTCGGAGACGTAACCCGTCGGCGGTCGCGCACATTCTCGAAAATGAAAGGATAGAAACCATTTGTGACATACTTCCCCAGATTTTACGCTGACTGGGGTCAGGACGGTAGCTGGTCGTTTACCTGACTTGGACTCAAAATAAAGTGACTTGTGTGACAAACCCTGTAGATTGCTGTGACAACTCTGTTGACTTGCAGTCTCTTATGGCAAGCCAAATGCCCAGTAAATTGAAAAAACCTGATTTATCGGTTGATAATCCAATCTTGCTTACAGTCAGTTTTGTAACGAGCCATAACTCAACTCACACATTCTCCAAAATGGAAAGACTGGAAGAAGATATTTGTGACATTGGTGGCCAGAGATCATCTGGGTTATTTTAATAGTAGTCTTGAAACACAAGCTCATTTTTAGTCAAACTGAAGTATAACATAAGGACAGCAGTACATAGAACATATTTGTACTGAATACAGAGCAGTAATCCATTCTCCAAGACTCCTCGTGAGTAAGAGAGTTTTGCTGACATACGAACAAACTATTTTTTTTTTTTTACATTTTACGTTCAAATACGGTCCTGTAAATGGTTTTCTTTGTAGAAATAACTCCCTTTAGTTGCTGCTTTATGGAAAAAATGATGTTAACCAATTTCTATTTTTTTATATATATATAGATATATTTGTACTGTTTTTGAAACAATGCAAGTCTGATAGATTTATTTATGGTAGATAGTTAGCAGGTTAAATATTACAACTCATTTGCAGAGCAATGTTTGGTAGACCTGCGGTGGCTTTCTGTAAAAAAAAAAATATGTTCATATAGACTGGTCTCTGAAAGGATTGGTCGATTTTATGGTTAAGACATATTCAATGAAATATCACGAAATTCCTGTATCGCTAAAATTTGCGATGGCACATGTGAAGGAACTGTCGTAAAGACTTTAAGTACATCCTTAGCCAACCTATAATATATATATATCATATATCATCCTTGACATTCATTCCTCATACATCGAGGTCATTTGAATATATTTTGCCGTAAGCACCAAGGTTGTACATTTTGAGATAGCAAACTGTGATATCTCATGATTCCAAGCGAGCACAAGTGCATAACAAGTGCAGAGGTGAACGTGTTAACATATCATGGGTAGCTTTGTGTGTCAAGTGCGCATATCTATATCAAGTGTACATGTGCATGTTTTGTACGTTTCGATTTCTATCCATGTCAAGTGATACAAATGCCAGTTCGTATCACATGTGTACATATTGTGCAGAGTACCCTAGAGAATGAACGCTTTGCTAGAGTTTTGAAGATTGAAACACTTTTGGGTATGGGCAAATTTCTCACTTGATTGTGCATCGTGTATGGTTGTGGAATTTGCCAGATTTTAAAATGGCTATTTGAGTTTGGGGCGGGGGGGGGGGGGGGGGGAGGGGCAAGACTGGTCAGAAAGGATGTTTTGTTT
>JAAAKB020262047.1:0-10038 GCA_010014835.2 Apostichopus leukothele
TGATGATGATGATGATGATGATGATGATGATGATGATGATGATGATGATGATGGTGGTGGTGGTGATGATGATGATGATGATGATGGTGGTGGTGGTGGTGGTGATGATGATGATGATGATGATGATGATCGTGATGATGATGGTGGTGATGATGATGATGATGATCGTGATGATGATGGTGATGATCGTGATGATGATCGTGTGATGATGGTGGTGATGATGATCATGAGGATCATGAGGATCATGATGATGATGATCCCATCTCCTTCCCTCTCCCGAGGAGGCCATAAACGCAATCATTTGACTGATGAAACAGCCAAGACCGGAGCAGAAATGAAAAAAACAATTGTATGAATGAAGACTAACTACATTGAGTGAGATAATCCCACAAAAAAAAAAAAAAAAAAATCGGTGATGGGTCTGGGTTTTAGTGTTGTTCGTAGTATTTTGTACGAACTTGGGTGAGGAGGGACTCGGGGTGTGCTTGTTGCAAAATGCAATGGGTTAACTTAAGAACGTATATCAGTCAAAATACGGGGGCCGTTCATAGAAACCTTCTTTGCCTCTCGGATTACAGAATCATTGCCCACGGTCTTTGAACCCCCCACCCTCCTTTTTCTCCCAACTCCTCCAGGCCTTTTAACCGGAAACACATCTTGCTACCCACCCTCCATTTCGCATAGATGTACCGGTAAACCGCGGTAGAAATGTAACGGAAGGAAATGAGAGAGATCACTAAAATGCTGCCGCGGCCGCCGTTTGCTCCGCTTTTCCATTTCATCAAAAATATGTCATTCCTTTCGGGTTAAATTGATTTATATATGCTGCCTTTGGCCGACTTGTATTTGCTTTATATATATATGCATATCCAGAGCGTAACATCAAATATAAGTATTCTGAGGTCGTGGTCTACTTATTCTTCAAAAAAAAAATAGCAAGAAATAGAATTTATGATAACACTTTCTAAAATAGTTTTTTCTCTTTCTTAGAGTATATGAAACACATACACACATACGTGACTGACACACAACCGCACAGACACACACGCAAAGTCTTCATTATCCCACTCATATTATTTATGTATGTATTTAGTATATATTTCTAGAATTGTTCAAGATAGCAGCGAATTACGTCATACGAATTAGAAAAAAAAGAGTGAAAAAAGAGAGAGAAAAAAGAAGAACTAAGCCTAGGCTTACAGAACAAAAGAATTGAAGTAGACCAATCATGAAATATGAGATCAAAAATAAAACACTTGACTGAATATCCGAGACCATTAGTCACATTCGATTCTATTTCTGTAATCTATATTCATTTTTAATTTTTTGCCTCTTTTTCTTGCCGATTTGTAGCATGAGTTTATATACAATTTTTCGTGTCAATTCTGCAGCGGACTTAACAGTTTTGTAGCATAGGAGGATTTCAAACAGCGGGAGGAGAAGAGGTTGGAGGAGGCGGTGGGGGTGGGGGAAGAGGAATTTTGATTATGTAGGTGACCCATGAAACTAAATATTGAACATTCGATTGCATTCAACTCGCGGCTTTGCTAATTGAAAGGAGCCGTCTGAATGACCCAGTGGAGTGGATCCCTAGTTCGAACTATAGTAAAGCTGTTCAATGACGTGTCTATTCGAGGATGAACCCATGCATGCACGGGAGTCGGCTTCAACGACTCCACGGTCACCCCCCCCCCTTGTTAAACCCATGACCCGCCTCTGGCCCTTCCCTGAAGGTTCGTGACCCTACCTGAAACCAGTCCGGGAATATGAGAATTTATCCCCTCCCACATTTGAAATCATGTGCACGATACGAGTGGTGATATCATAACAAGAACCCCTCCCCGCACTTCTCCGAGGACATAGGGTGTACACACCGGCCGCACCTATAGGCAGTGAGGTCATCCTATGAAACGGGGTATACACACTGGCCGCACCTTAGGTAGGCAGTAAGTTCACCCTTTGACATAGATATCAAAGGGAGAATCTTCGCCTGAATGTTGTAACACTCAAGCGATGTCTTTCGTTTTGCTGAAATCGCATCATTATGGTCCCATTAAAATAAAACAATAATATGCTGCTTTAAGTCGCAGAAATGATAACGATACTGGTCGAAGAGATTGGTATGTCTATTTATATGATGAAGATGGAGACGATATTAAATTGTTTACATTATACAGCTCTCAACATTCAAGAAAATTGGTTGTCTCATTAAAAGCAAAGTGACAAGGTTTACACGTGAAGGTGAACATTGTATTTAAAAACAATCAATATCAATTTATAGATCTATAACAAAAAAATCATTTCTATGGCGTACTTTTTTTGGGGGCATTTCTTTGAAAAATGATACCAACATGCGTTCTCTCCTTCGCTAAGTATGGATTTAAAAGTGTAAAATCCTCTGATTTTCATGGCTTTATCAGTTAACACTGGTAAAGGTGAGAACCCGTTAATCAGTTAAACCTGATGTGTGCTATAATTAAGTAAAATGTGTTACATTTATGAACAGGTGCTACCGAGAAGGACTTACAAACAGAAAATACTAAACACACAATCCTATGCATAATGATTGACTGAACTCACTACTCTAAAGGTCTCCGCCAATAATTCCGTCCACATTTTTAACAGAAAGTGGATGACACTTTACTGTACAACGCTTAAAATCTGCAATTTGAACCATCTTTACAAGGTATACTTATACTAGTCAAACATATGGACAGTTGTATAGACTCTTAACCAGTCGTTAGTTGAAACAGCTTTTGAGTAATGAACTCGTCTGTTAGTACTTTTTCCACAGTAGCATCTGCTGACAGGTCTAACATGTGTTGCGGTGTTATAACACACTTCAGTTATACTGATTACCGGTTGTCTCTTCTTCACAGTAAATCAAGCAATGTACATTGGGTGGCAAAATCATATATCGTTAAATTGTATAAAAAGAATATTTGAAGAAGCAAAGAAAAGAAATATGGAAAAATATAGTTAATGTTGTAATTTTATTATAAATTTAATAACAATGGTTAAAAGATATCGGAGGTGCCATTGCATGTTCGTGAATCATTTGATAAAAGTGTACATAGATTAAGAACATGTATCATGTTAACAAGTGCGCATGTCCGTGTTTACTGCGCATGCGTGTCAGTACTACACCATTCATCACTTACGTAGGCCTACGTGACTAGTTATCTTAACTGAAATGGTTTCATTGCTTTTTGTAAGGGATTTGTTTAAAGGAGAAGCAAACCGTATTATCCGTGTCATGATTACAATTGCGCATGTCCGTGTTCACTGCGCATGTGCTTGTCTACGTCATTACTGCATTATTAATCACATTATGTAGCCCTACCTTTTCTTTACGGGTTTTAAAAAGAGAGGCAAACCGTAATCCATGATCTTTGGTCTATGTGATAGAGATGCTTCTGATGAAGAACTTCCCAAATGTAATATAATATTGACATTGTTTCAATTAACACCGTTTACGTTCACATTGAATAAAATACTGAACCACCTAGTAGTACTAGGACATTACAACTGGCACATAATGAAAGCCCCTCTAAAAGGGAGCGAGGTTCTCCCATAGATATGTTACACATTGTTTCTTCTTACCTGATTTTGAGAAGTTAGCAACTCTATCATTTTGAAGGAGCGTAGGTTGTTATGTAACCTGATTTTCTTCAAGTTTGGTCATAAAACCAACTGTTCATCCCCTACCCCCCATCCCCACTCCACCTGCTGACGACATTTCTATATAAGAAAAACTATCCTTTGCTGACGAAACCCCTCTGCATTGTTCTAAATATTACATGAAGATAACCTAGTTCTAGATATCCTAGTTCAAATGTTGCGTCCTGGAGATGTCATTTTGTAATCTGTGACGTCATTGCATCACTATAGGATCAAACACTGTTTTCTTCTCTTTGTCTTTCTTTTCATGTTTTCAATGTGGAATGTTAATAACTGGTTTGACACTGAAAGCCGCCAATGACGTCACTAGGTCATATTACCAGCTTCAATATTTTAGATTCAGCATTTGCAAACCCATCTCCATTGTAGGCAATAAATTGTTTGCGCATGTGCAGTTGGAATTAGTAACAAATGACTATGAATATTTATTAAGTTACTATATGACGTCCATTAGAAAAGTTGAATAATCTATCAGCCATATTCATGTCATTAATCCATGAACTTTAGCATGATTTTTCAGAAATTGGAGTATTTTGTAGGCTAAAAGGTTTAAATGTTCCGAAATTAATCTGCTTTAGAGGGATTGCATATGATTGTAACCCATAATACAAGCTGAAGGAGAATTTTTTGTTCGTCTCAAATTCCTCTCGAAGTATAGATATGTAATTATCATCATTTTCAATTGATGGTTTTGATACCCCTCGCAATAACATCAAGTTGGTTCCCTAATCGAGTTATATTTCGATTTCAAATCCAGAAATCAATATTTTTTAGTTTGAACAAATGACTAATTAGGTCATACATACAACAGTAGCGTTCGATTTGAGGCCAGATTACCTCCAAGAAAACGTTAAGGATGCGAAATCAATGAATCGCTTTCGGCAAGTGAAGTCAAGAGTTTCAAGGGAATGTTCTGGCAACGCACAACATTTTGGGAGAGACCGAATCTAGACCTCATAGTTATGAATAATTATTAAAACTTTTACGGCATAATACTTTCAGGTTGGTACCTCTCCAAATTTACCCAACAATGGGGTTGCGCTAGATCTGCTGCATGAAAGAACCTTTCGACTACGTCATATATAGGCTACCATTTTACGTGATAGTTATCTGATCTCGACATGCACCTAATCAGTTGCGTGACCGTTACAGTTACAACGTTATAGATAACTAGTACCGTACAGTACAAAAGAAGGTAAGGGATAAAACACCATATATATAAACACACACACACACACACACATATATATATATATATATATATATCATATTTCTCTTTCATTTAGAGGAGTGGTGTAAGACGTGACTTACACAGGGAACGTCTTATCGCAGATAAAGCGCTCTCCTTATGGCAGATAGGTTGATCGATTACGTCATTTAATAGCACGTCAACTGAAATCGTTTCCCAAGATGAGAATACCGAGCCTACGAACGATAATCGCGGTTTTTCTTACATCGATGACTATTATATGTAACGGTATGTTCAGTACCTCCATTTTCATTTGATCATTATTTCTTACGAATCATATAATAACTTTAATATGTTTCGATTGATTGATCGATCGTATCGTTCGATAATTCATTATTCGCTGCCTCTTCCATTGACGATAGTATCGTGCCTATCTATATACGATCAAATTAGTTTACTTTACAGATTTGGCTGTAACATGTAACGATATGTTAAGCCAAAAAAAATACCAAGAACAACGTTTTTTTTTTGTCGTTTCCATCTTTGGTGCTATCGATATCAGTTGCGTAAGAAGACCAAACATATAACGATACCATTGACCTTATTCTAAATCCCACTGTCCATGCATATATGGACTTTTGTTTTCGGTATCATGTATGGCAGTGTTAATAGGTAGTGTATTGTGTAATATATATCCCGGAGCAGTACACAGATTATGCAAAACATGACCTTATCTATTGTGACGTCAGGAAAATCTATATTGAAACAATTTTGAACGATTTCTTAGAACTCACTTAATGGGGTGATAACTCTTGTCTGCATTTAGAGGGATTTAATCATTTGTTTGTGAGCATGCTAAAGAAAATTAATATTGAACCTTTCTGTGGAAATTCTAGTTGACTGTCCGGCTTGTATAGGATGAATGATATATGGAAGGAAAAAGGCGGGACAATGGGGTGGCCGGTGTTTCGCCCTTCCCTGGTAAGGACCCGGGCCAAAAAAATATTCAACCACACTTCGAAAGGAAAAACCTCATTCACACGCAGTTTATACTTTATAAAGAAGAAGAAGAAGAAGATAAATCAGTCCACCCCCCCCCCTCTCACCCCCTTGTTATAGGGAAGGTAAAGAAAAGATCCCAGATTACTTCCCAAAGTATTTCCAGGAGTCAGTGGTTCTTTAGTGTAGAGACATGCCACGAACATCAAAACTACGTTATGTAATGTGTATGTTTGTATATTATATAATATGACATTTATAAAGGATCAAATATATTATAATGTATGTCACGCTTTTCCTGTTATAGAAATCCATATATATGTCGTTTCATAAACTATTCTTAAACCTATGGTAGCTGGGCAATCTCCCTTAATCTGAAATTGATTTTTCTTTTTCAGATTTTATGTGATGCTACCCGTTTTGAGGATGATTTGAAAAAAAAACACACACACAAGCAAACGTTGTATAAAATTTAAAAAAAATATTGAATACATTTGTTTTGAAAATGTACGTTTATGACGTCACATTTATTAAATTCAGATGATAACAACATTGTTGATGTCGAAGGAAGCTTCACTGATATTCTTTAATTTATAGACTTAAATTCAGTTTTCTCATTTATTTTTTTCTTAAATAAATCTTTCTTACAGTCGCTCGGGGTCAATTTCGTAATGAACTCCTGAAGAATGAGAACATAACCTTACAGGGGTCTCCCCCTCCTCGGTATGATGGGGTCATGTGGGGTCCAGGACAGGACCTTCCGTATAGCGACGGACATGTATCATCAGGTAAGTCCACACAGCAATCTGCTTTCGTAAGATGATTATTTTTAAATGTTATCTAAGTCTTCTTTACGTCAGTTTATTAGTGAATTTACAAATATTATAAACAAACGTTTGCATGAGGCTAGGGGCCATATCTCAGGCGGTGAGGGGGGACAAACGTCAAAAAGCTGGAGTGAGTATAACATGCTTGTTGTAGAGAAGATGTTTCTCTTCTGATGACGACGAAGAAAATTAAGATGATTATGATGTCGGTGATGGTGATGACGATGATGATGGCGATGATGATCATGACAATGATGATAAATCATGGTGGAAATGATAACGAATGTGGTGGCGGTGGTGATGATGATGCTGGTGGAGGTGATGATGAGGATGGTGGTGGTGATGATGATGATGATAGTGGTGGCGATGGTGATGGTGGTGGTGGTGATAATGGTAGTGATGATAATGGTGGTGGTGATGGTGTAGTGATGGTGGTGGTGATTGTGGTGGTGATGGTGGTGATGATGATGATAGTGGCGATTGTGATGATGATGGTGGCGGTGATGAAGATGATGGTAGTGGTGATGATGATGATGATGGTGGTGGTGGTGGTGATGATGGTGGTGGTGATGATGATGATGATGGTAGTGATGATAATGGTGGTGGTAATGGTGTAGTGATGGTGGTGGTGATTGTGGTGGTTATGGTGGTGATGGTGGTGATTATGATGATAGTGGCGATTGTGATGATGATGGTGGTGGTGATGACGATGATGATGATGATGATGATGATGATGATGATGATGATGATGATGATGATGATGATGATGGTGGTGGTGGTGGTGGTGGTGGTGGTGATGATGGTGGTGGTGGTGGTGATGATGGTGGTGTTGATGGTGGTGATAATGATGATGACGACGACGACGATGACGGTGACGATGAACGATGACGATGACGATAGTGGTGGAGGTGGTAGTGATGGTGCTTATGGTGATGGTGATCCCCTTTCCCGCTAGTCCGTCGATTTAGCGGTTTTCTGATATACCCTCCCCGGTTTATGTAACTTCAGGACGATTCAACACCTTCTGCCATCCATTACTTAGGTCGTTTGTCGTTTCTAAATCACCAATACTCTCCCTAAACTATATTCTCTCAACCTGCACCTTTCATTCTCCCGCACGCCATGCCGAAAAGGTCACTTGTAATTTGTAACAAACTGATATTTAAACTTACGCCGTTAAGGGAAAAAAATTCTCTCAAGCATTGAAAAGATTTGTATAGCAAGTTAAAAGAAGAAAACATTACCCGAGGGGTTATGTCTTGTTAACCAAATCACGCTAGACCTTTTCTTTGGACACTGCTATTATATCCTTGAAAGATAAATATGAAAAAAAGTCTCTCGCAAATTTTGTTTGCAATCGTTATAAAAGGCAAAAAAAAATTCTTCCTTTTTACAAAATTGCTAATATTTTAGCCTATCGTTTTTAATTCTTTACAGAGTCAAATGTAGAAGAAACTACAGAGCCTAACGACGGGACAAACTGTAAGTAGTTATCTTGCGCTGCCTTTGCGCGTTTTATCGAAATATTATCAACCCATACGTTGGCCTCCATTTGCCTCTAGGATTAAAGGAAGAAAGTTGCCTGGATAAAGTTGAATCCAGCTCAAAATTATCTATTCAATCTAACGTGTAGACCCTCATAGAAACTTACAAATCGATCGAGAATGGGCAAAGACCACGATTGGCCTCCGACCCAAATAAAACGGGACAGCCTTTGAATAGTTAATTAAAGACAAACGCTATGTGCCATTAATTGGCGCCGAGTTTTTTTTTCACAGCTATAAGTACTGAAATTTCAGTCGTTTTTTTTTGTCTACTTCTTCTTCATCTTCTTCTTCTTCTCCTTCTTCATCTTCATCTTCTTCTTCTTCTTCTTCTCTTGCCTTCGTGTCTTGAAGCTAAATTGATAACGACGTACACTAAGCGTATACGGATTGAAACAGTTTGTTCTTATCGCTTTCATTCATAAAATGAAAAGAGCGTTGATCTTGTACAGAGAGATATATTGTTTTTTTTTGGTTATATGTATATCTTTATTGGCTGTTAAAGCAACCGAGTGCGGTTTCATGAAAACATGAACGGCTGTCTATACAGCTCATGCAGGGCCCTGATTCAATTAGGAGTCTTGTGAAAAAAACGGAGGGGGCCCGGGAAAATATGGGATAAAGAATAGTACGTGTGTTGACATTTCCATCGTTAAGGCTATGCGTATGGAGGCAAAAACAAACTTAAAAGTAATATGACAGTATTTAGGCCAGGTAAAATATTTATCTCCGGGGCACGAATTGGCTCTCTGGGCAATTTTGACTATTCATGGGAATCGTTTGGTCTGGTTTGGCTATGTCAGGGTGAAAGCTATATACAGTTCAATACATGAAATGTGGACATAATAAAATACATCATAAAGTCGCAACACAATTCAATTTGGGATGGGGGTGGGGGGGGGGGTAGTAGTACAAATACATTATGTAATGTATTTAGTTTAAGTAACTCTGCCATCTTAACGCATAATATTTGTCTTTCTTATTTGTTTCTCCTTTTCCCAGGTTACACACGTTCAGCACTCTTTCTCATCGAAATGATAGTTTTTGTTATCTTATGTATTAATGTATATGATTTGATATGAATTTGTAACATTTTTGTCAGCTGAAAAGCCTTGGATTGTAGATATCATATACATATCAATGCGACCAAAACCCGTCTTTTGTATATAGAAGGAACCTGTTGCTACATAGGCTATCACTGCGAGATACAGCGACCGCTTAATTTGTCATTTAGCGATGGGTTTATGTATATACGTCCATTTAAAGGAAGTCTACATTTGTGTTGTTGTGTGCTCCCTCGGTTATATACAAGAATAAAGTTCCTTAAGGGAGCTTATCTGTATATAAATGGCTTCCTTGTCAAGTTATATGTGATGGAATAATACCAGTTCAGAATGTCCTGAGTTTTCTTCGGTGTTATATACCAAGTTTCATTTTTATATATCTACTTTATAGTCATTTCTTCGACCATTTCTGGTCTAAGATCATATGTAGTGTGTGTTCCTTTGCCAGGGACTTGTGATATTTCACAGTGGAGCCTACGTCATGATCACGTGCTCACGTCAGTCTCAATGTCAGTGAATCTGGTCATCTGGGACTATGTCTAAAGTATACTGTGTGCTTGTTTATATTTTCGTGAGTGAGAGAGGGGAGGAGAAGGGAGGTGAGGGTTGGAATGACAGGGAGGGAGGGGGAAGCTTGAGGGAGACGCCAAATACATCTTTTCCTCTCGGATTTCCATGGTACACTTGAAGTTGGGCAACTTTACAATCTTATGTAATTCTGTATTATATCCCGG
>JAAAKB020262058.1:0-10034 GCA_010014835.2 Apostichopus leukothele
AATCAATACCTCCCCCCCCCACCCCCTCCCTGGATCCCCACCTCTCCCATGCTCTTGCTTGGTTATTAACAAATTTCAAACAAAAGCAACATACATAGAAAATATCGCTTCATGTATGACAAACCGACTACCACCAAAACATGTAAAAAAGCATTTATGATTTCATATATGGTCCTCATGACTCATCAGTGAGGAACTTGGATGTATTTTAAAATTCATAAACATGATAAAAGTTAAAGAGATATTGCATGAAAAAAAAGGTTTTTTTTATGATCAAAGAAAGTATACTTGGAAGAGCATCCAAGACAGAAAATTGCACCAAATAAAGCTGAAAAGTTGATATAAATGGTACATCATCACAAAGCACAACGGTATGAAGGTGTATGGTCAGGTCTATGGTACCTAGTGTATGGTCAGATGTAGTATTCTGGTCATTGCGAAAATTATCCGGAGATGTAGAGTTTGTATAGCTGGAATGTAACCAGTTTGTAAAAACCATTTAAATGTATCATAATTTGCATATTTGTTGTTTGATGGCATCAATGGTATCATAAAGTTGTACATTGATAAAAAACGGGGTGGGGAGGGGGGGGAGCTAGCTGAGAATGCATAAAGACGTGCCAAGATATGCTACAAAGGTAAGTAAACATATAAATTGAAACATAAGTGGTGCTGGTTGTTACTGACAATCTTTACAATGTTAACACATTTTCCTACATGCAGTTTCCTAATTAACAAAGCCTGCAAATGTTTGGGAATAATTGGAAGGGTAAGAACATATATCTCGTGGAAAACAAACTCTTTGACAAACTTTCATCAATTTTCAGCAGGCTAACTTTTTGGATGCAGCCCTGACGAAATGTGAAACAACCACGTTTGCTGACTTTGAAAGATGTAGGATAAAAGAAAACAACTTTATACAAGTATAAAAAAAAGGAATAGAACACTGGAAATGATATGTTATAAAAGTAGTATTAGATAAATAACATACATTAGTAATTAATTATTAACATTAATAATTAATTAACATTAGTAATTAATTAATAACAAAAAAATGAGTGGCTGGCAACCAACAAAATGGCCTTTCCCTTTTTTTATCTATGGGTTAAATAATGCATTTTTTCTGATAGTTTTAAATTAAAGACAGGTCAAGTTTTGTTTTTTCCATAAATGCTGTTAAAAATCCAATTATAATATATGTGGTCTTGCAAATAATTTTTTACACAATCCAAGGTTAAAGGTGGAACTACAAAAGATAGGCATTTCAGACTACAAAATGTTTTGAAAGATAACAAATTCAACATTATTTAAATAGGGTTAAGCTAGTACTGACTTTACACATTCCTCTCATATTTTTTTCAATGCTTCTTTTTTATTTGTTTTTGGGCTTCGTCTTTGACCTCTTTATTTTATTTCATTTTATTTTTTTTGAGCTTCTTAAGCGATTGCTATTTTATGAGAATATCACCCAAAAGATGGCAAATTTATTTACATGTTTACCTAGACAGAAATCCATAACAGACAAGGGTGAGGGGGGGTGGGAGAGGGAGGAAGTTAAGTAAACATTCCTTTGTTGGTGTGGAAACTGATTTATGCATAGTGATTCTGTGTATAACTTTCTGAGGCATTTTCAACTGCTCGGGTATAGACTGATAACATTTTGCTCACAAACATATCGCAAGTAGAAGAAAAACTTTTGTTGATATGTCTCTTAAATTTAAAATAACATAACAGGAATGCCTCTTATTATTTTATGATATTTAATCTTAAATTTGAATAAAAGAATTTAGTTTCAGTTCTTAACTTTAGAGAGACACATTGCAGAAATAGTCCAATCAAGTATCTACAAATATATGACTGCCGATACTACTACCTAATTTAAATATATTTACCATACCATAGTAGAATGTGGGGTGGGGTGGGGGGGGGGTGAAAGCTAATTAAATCCCAAGTCTCCCGAAGACAGGAAGCAGTCGCCTCCTAGAGAGTTAAGGAGAGCTATGGCCTGGTGTAGGGTATGAGATGTAGAGGAGCTGGCGTCGTCATCTGCCATCACCTCGACCAAAGATGAATCCAACAATTGGTCGCCGACGTCATTCGTGAGGTCTATGGAGTCGCTGTCGCTGCTCAGAGTCTCATCGGCAAAGAACATGGCTTCCTCCTCCATGGAATCGGAATCCGAGATTTCCAACGGCGACATGTTAACTTTGACAGAAGTAATGTCCGGTACTTCGATCGGAACCGAACCGTTCCGGTCGCACTGCATTAAATGGTTTCTCAACATTTTCTCGAGTGTGGCTTTTTCTTCCATCAGCTCATACTTTTCCTCCAGGAGAGCTTTGTTCTGCTCCAGGATGAACTGATTTGTCTAAAATAAAGAGAAAATGATTAAAAGATCGGTTAAGGTTCAATTTCTGGATTGTGTGATGAAAGTTTTTAAGACCCATTTTTCTTGCATGTATGTAGTTTGGCAATGCTTTTAGAACCTCATTCATTCAGTACGAATGCCACCCTGAACATTCACTGCTTAAAGCGACAGTGGGGAACATACACTGTTAAAGCAACAGTGGTGTGAAGCAAAAGGCAGAAAAAGTGGTTTGGGAATGTTCTAGGACACTGTTTTAAAAAGCGACCAAAGAATGGAGCAATAGGCAGAAAAAGGCATCATTTGATGGTACCAAACTCATCAGTGAGCAAGAAATATTCTTCTCTTATGGCACTCAATCTTTTGTTGTCTTGAAGTGTTTGAACCTTTGCGGCCACATTTTAGCATACATGTAGTAAATTTTACAAAATGAAATATTCCCCATGGGTAAGACATGAGTAAATTCATTTTCCACTTATGCCTTTGCAGCAAGATTGAAGGGGAAAGCTCGGTTCCAGATGTACACCAGTACAACCTACATGGTACATGAGAGGGAGGACGATTAGATCTTGATGCCAATCACTCAGATTGCCTATAAAACAATGTGGCAAAAACTATCGATTTTGAACATTCCTTCCCAAAGTAAACTGGCATGACTTCAAAGAAGGTGATCAGGTGGGATTTCATGTTAACAATTTAACTCCAAACTGAAATGACGTGGCTATTTTTGTATCTACAAGAGGTGACTTCAATTTCAACCTTCCCTCACTTCAACCCCCCCCCCCCCATCCCTCCCCTTATCTATGTCATTGAGAGGATAAGAGAATCTGAGTAACTCACCACTTTCTTATCTTTTGCTTTGGCTTTCTTCTTCCTCCTACATTTGGCAGCTGCGAGACGATTCCTCTCTCTTCTTAGTCTCCTCTTTTCTTCTTCCGCAGGTGTCAGCTGTTGAAAGGATGAAAGATGTAAATGATTTTTCTAGTCATACTGTACATATTTGACTCAACCATCTATACTATGAGTAGTGAAGAGATCCGTTTCTCTCTTAGCCTCTACCTTTTGTTGTTAGAACGTTGTCCTTGCAATGTTCACTGCTGGTCACAATACCAACTTTGCCGTTCCAAAGTTCACTGCTGGTCACAATACCAGTAATTTTAATGGACTCAAACTTTCAGAAGCCACTCTATTACTTTTTCTGACACAAACGTTTTTCTTTTTTTATTCAGTGTCATGCCCACTTTGGTAAGTTCCAAGTGGATTCAGTATGAATGAAAAGAACAATTGATGCAAGATTTCATCAGTTTTATGAACAGAACAGCAAAACCTGGCACATTTCTGCAACTTCTGATATTGAAAGTTTGGATATGTTTTTTACAACACTAAAAATTAGTATGATGGTATGCAGTTAATTTGCAATAGTACGGGCATTAAAGTCATTTTAAAGGATAGCTGATTTTGCTCAATGGTTTAGTTCAGCTATGTGATTTCACTGATAGTTTGACCAGATTTTGCCAGAAATAGAAAGAATTTATACTGTGTATTGTCAAAATCAGTAGGCAAACTGCTTGAAGCCAGGAAATATTTCCTTAACTTCATGCATACGTTGAATCTTACTTCATAATTTGGCAGAATAAAATGGCAAATTTTGGCTGTTTCCTTTAAAGCTTTGTATTTTAAAATTGAAAAAAGTGGTTAAAATTTGACTAACGAACACAGCAACTTCCATGTCTATCAGTGGAAACACACATTTATAACACAGTACCAGAATCTAGGGGACAATCCAAGTTACCGTATCACAACATACAATTAGTATTCAGAATACATTCAGGTTTCAACAAAATTAAAGATAAATAATTTGGATCCATAATTAAAACCAATCTGTCAAAAACATGTTCACTTCAGTGGTGCATTAAAACTTTCTGCTTTTTTTTTGGGGGGGGGGGGTGGTTTTTGTAGCATTTCAGTCCTTTAATCTTCCTCTGCCTACAAAGTTCAGCATATGTGTTAAATATAACACTAAATGCTTCCTAAGGGGCTATGGAAGCAAAGTTTAGTATATGAGATTGCTCTTTTTTCTAGAAAGATCTTATGTATGAGATCTTGTGATAATATTTACTAACATAAGTCAAAAGTGAAACAAAAGTGGAAGTTAACTGAACATTATTTTTTATCTATTCAGTACAGTATTCATTAGCAGCCATGTTGCCAGGGTACATTATTGATTTTATTCAATCTAACATATCTAAAGTATTCTTTATTTTAAGAACGAAAGTGAAGGAACTGTCGTGCATTATTATCCTACTGAAGTATTTCCCTCCACAAACATATATATGAAAAAATTTTACTCAGACATGATTAGATTAATTAACGTGCATGTTATCCATTAATGCATGTTATTGATAAATAAATTTTGAAACCCTTAGGGATTGCTTTTTACATTCAAGATGAGGGTTACAGTGGTTCATAATGCTTTATATTCAAACAGCTAAATTTCAAATTAATAACTTACAATATCTGGTCTCGGTGAATCTTCTTCAACTTTCAGTGATGGCAAGCCTCTTTGTTTTCTTCTCAGTTTAATTTTCTCTTTCAATTCTTCCTTCACGAAAGGTGTGGTATCCACGTTCTGCAGGTCAGAGGAAAGAGCAGGATCTCCGTATGTAGTTGCTACCTTGTTAATAGCCTCCAATGATTTCATTTCATCAAATTCTTCTGTTTCGTTAGGAGACAGGGGTAAAGATATACCAGGAACATTGCAATGATGGTTAGGGGCCATCACCTGGGAGAAAACAGACACTGTACCCAGCCCAGTAGCGTGTGCGTATTGTTCATCGTTATTGAATACCAACGACTCTTGTGATATCTGAGGGGAAATTTCAAAATGTTTCTCATCTTTGAGATCTGAAGCGTGCCTTAAGCAAACCTCACTTTCAGAGGAATGAGATCTTTTCAATGTTGCCCTTAATGCGGTTACAGTAGCTGTTGCAGAAATAGTTGCAAAACACAGCAATGAAGTTTGATCCACTGAGTTGTGATCAGATAGAGTTTCTTGCTGTGCAACAGGACTTACTCTTTCATCTTCTAAAGGTAAATCAATTCTTTCCAGTGTTTCCCTACTATCGGTTTGAGGAATCTGGTACGAGTCCAAAGTGTAAGTCTGATCTTCCTCTGATGATCTAGATTCTTCTATGTTAGAGTCTGTATCACTGCCACTTTCAAAGACACACATACCCTTCAGTAAAAACTCCCTGCTGGCAAGTAAAATCAGCTCCACCTGTTGAAAAAAATATAAAACAGATTTAAAATATAAAGCTGCAATACCATCTTTTGTACCTGATTTTAAACTTCATTGCTACTCTTTCAGTTATAGCCTTTAGGTTACATGTATAGTCTAAATCCATTTAGCCTAAGTCCTAGGCCCTAAGCACCACAGAGATGCAAATGGAACGAAACCACTACAATCATGGCTTATTATCTAAAGATTACTCAAAACAGCAGTGGAAATACATTCAAACCAACTTAATTATCGAGCAATAGTAGGATTGGCTAGACAAGAACAGTGTGTTAGGCATTACTTAAGGCAGTAACACTTACAGATTCATATTAGCAGCTTGCATTCCGTAACCAAGGAGTAACGCACCTAGGCCTACCAACTAAACGGCAACATCAGACGTATGCTAACGAAAGAACAAACTAAAAAAAAAACGAAATCATATTTAAACTCACCTGTAGTCTAACAGTCTAAGGTATGCTAACTCAAAACTTGCTAATTTGAGTTGAAATCGATCGGCTGGGACTTATGGCAATTTGATCCCCAATTGTTGCGAAATATTTGTTTAGCAATCGCAATTCATTTTGCTGACTGGGTATGTTCAAAAACCACCGCGTAAAATTCTGAGCTTGCTGTGGTTGCACTTGATAAAATGCCACTACGACTCTCGCACCACGCAATATAATGAAAATCCCACTGATCACTCGCTTACATCCTGCACTCCAATTGGCTAAAAATTGTGTTATATCTAAAAATAGCGATTATGTCATATTGTGTTTTCGGTATCTCGTGCGCTATGAATGGGATGACGTCAATGGTTATAAGTATGTAAACAAGTATAGGCGTGAAGTCAAACGGAAGAGTATAAGAGACATGAATGACGACTTAAACACATTGCAAAACGTCAAAAGTCTGAAAATAACCGTTGCGATCACTTAGTATTTCTTGTTAAAATGGTAAAAACTTTAAATAACCGTTTGCACACTTGCTAACAACTTCACAAAATGTCAAAAATCAATAAAATAAACTTCATGCAGGCCGGAATCGAATGGTTAATCTATATGGAACCGATCATGACATCAAGTAAATGACATGATCCCAAAATAACTGCACTAGAACATACAACGCCTTCTTGTAGGACACCTGCATGTGAAGGTTTTTTTAATCCCCCTTATCCACCCCACCTTTGAAATCATGAGCACACCACTGGTCCAGTAAACGAGTTATGTAACTTGTAAAGGAAAGGATTTTTTTTTACTCAATATTACTAATAATGTCAAGTTTATTCGTTTTAAACGAAAAACCTTAAAACACTGAAGTTGCTTTACAGTTCCATCATAACGCCTCTCCGTACCGCAGAGGGAAAAATGGGGTATGTCACGGTCATAACTGAGAATTTTAGAACTTACCAGACGAACATTAATTAACTATTCATCAGTTAGTTAGCTATAACCCATGACATCTCAATGGAAAATTTACATCCAGGGCTTAGGCATGCAGCCTTATTAGTATATAAAAATTGGGATGAATTTGTTATTCTCATTATTTTGATTGTTAATCTGTTAATGTCTGTTATCAGAGTCGAGGTATATAGAGTATAGACCAAAATATACCCTAATTTAAAGTTACTATAATTCGTGTATAAAACATTGTGCTAAATTTATAGATGCGGAAAGATTCTGCATATACACTGAAGAAAGAAGAAAGAAAATATTCGCTAACACTAAACTTGCGAACATTCTTTACTAGTTCTTATAGCTAGTGCCTACTTTACTAGCAAAGAAATGACGTCACACCTCGAAAAAGTGGTGATATTTTTGGACACCCTTGAATCCTTTACTCTTTGAAATTAAGAACCTGCACTTTGTAGAAGGTGGAATTCAGATGTGTTTTTCTTTTCCAGAAAGGAAATGTAACAAGTTGTTTTGACTTTTCCGCTTTGAATTGTTATCCTTTCCTTTGTTCAGTTATACATGTAGGCGTATATATTAGGTGTGCCCATTTGCCTCGATGACTGAGGTTATTAGTACACACACAGGTCTATAATAAATAATATAGAATATACAACTCGTCTATTTACTTATTATAATTTCTTTGCTTTCGAAGTGACGTCATTCAAGCTAGGTTGATTGTTCATTTTATGACGTGTGTCTGTAACAATAAAGGTCACTTTGGACCAATCAGAGACTCAGAAGAGGTTAATATCAGCCTAAACACACAACCACATTATCTTATCTTTCTTGACTATAAGTGGTTACCTAATACCTCGTGCTTGTGAATCGTTTCATTAATATATATGATATATGATAAACGTTATTGGATGTTTGAACAAAGGCGCTTTGTTTATTCACCCTGTGATAATTATACCCTCGATAAAAAAAAATCATGTGTTATATGGCGTGTTATCAAATATATATGCGTGCGTCATTTCACCGCTATACGAAATACAGAACTTTTGTAGGAATGTAAGTGATCTGTGGATAAAGATGTGCCAGACTATATACATTTAAGTGATAATAAATGTATCAAGCATAGCATCGTTATCATCACATAGCTTAAGTTTTGATAAATAGTTCAAGATCACCAGTATATCATATATATGGTGCGTTTAAGAATGCTATAGAAAGTCAAATAATATAGGTTAGGTCATTCGTATTCAAACTTCAAATCTAATGTTAAACATTACTTGAACGTCAAACAATTGAACATACTGATGCAATTAATTGCCTACTTGGAAATTCCTCAATAGTAAAGCAGCTTACTGCGTTTTGTCGCCGTTTTCCCACCTTGTTGACATGTCCATCGAGTTTTTTACATGTATTCATCACTTAACAGCAAACTAAGATATAAGCCAAGTTTTTGCCCTGCCAAAAGCATCAATTGGCGAGTAATTAAGGACTTCTGCAGATAATGAGTAGAGTGTCTTCCGAAGAATTCCTCATTTAAATGAATCGAATACAGTTCCCAAAAATCCACTAGTTTGAATTCAACCAATCAGTGAATAGCTAACATGTTTAGTTATGAGCCGTTGCTTAAAATAGATTCATTCACAGCAATCCGAAAAAGTTGCGTTGTAATCACAGCAATACACAATGTACACAAATAAAGCATGGTGTTTTAGTACATATTCATATTGGTGTACTGGGTTGGGTACGACGCATGGCAAAGTGAAAATTATTTACCTCATTATTCAATGACGTTCTTAGAATTAAATATTCATATTATGGGCGGGGTTTATTGCGTTCCTAACGGAAAATATCTTCGAGAAAAAACAACGTTCAAAGTTGTAAATTGTTCGACTTTTATTCCACCATTTGAAGTTAGATTTGAATAGATAAGCTAGTTATGTATGTCGTTGTGGCATCGTTGGGTCAATGAGGTTGAGAAAATCATAGTAAAGGACGCAAAAAGCTGCTTTTCAATAATATTAATTTATTGGAAGGGCAAAGAGACTATATGGAACCATGGAGGTAAAAACAGACTCCATGATGGAACGGATTAGCTTGTGTGTCAATCTGAGACAGGGTGTTGAATCAGTTATGGATCAAGATATATACATTTGAAGTTTTGATATACTGGGGAAACTCATTAAATATGTGCAAACTATGACGTAGAGTTTTTCGCTCATCAAAATTGTTATTTTAGCCCTTAATGAGGTAACCTCTTAATACAAGTCCACATATATCATTTGAATAATGTGATGTTCCTCTTTTCAAAGAAGGCAATAAAATATTTCAAAAACAAAATCGCCTTTATAGGCCATTAACCTGTGTTCAGTGTCCTTGAAACGTTGGTTGTGAAACAAAGGAATAGCATCAAAGAAAATTAGGCCAGTCACTTCCTGTACATCATCAACGTACATAATTAGCTAATGTTTTTTTCATAGTAAAACTACAATTGACAATAGACTTGCAAAGTGGTCAATCTGTAATGGATTTTGATGGGAATTGCAGCTATTTTCATAATTTCTAATGCCTATTATAGAGTGATAAGGACAATGTTGTTCCTATAGGTGTCCGTAGACCTTCAAGACTGTTCGGGATCATTTATAGATGAGGGAGGATCATGTTTAGGGTCATTAAGAGTGTGTAGCGGATCAGGTTTATGAATGATCATTGAGGCTGTGGATGGATGGGTTTATGTGGCTAATTAATAGTAGATCAGTTTAGGGGATAAGTTGAGGAATGGTGATTATGGTGGTAGCATATAGTTTTGGAGAGTGACCGTCGTTTCTACTTTACAACTGTTTAGCTTCGTATGAAGAATCATCGATCCATCCATCTTTGATACGTATCTGTTTCCATACCCTATTAACATTTCACGCATCACCATGCATCACACGACGTTCATTTATAATATACATATATATATATATGTATATATATATATATATAT
>JAAAKB020262069.1:0-10033 GCA_010014835.2 Apostichopus leukothele
CTATGTTACATTATGGTAAACCAACTTAAATCACTTAAATGAACCACAAAATACATCAGAACTAGCCACCACGTCAATTACCATTCGCAGGAAACATGTAGTTGGCCTTCACGTCCATACTATTTGTGATTGATGATGCAAAAATGATAGTTTGCTTTGGTAATGGAAGCAGTTTTATCCATTATTATTGATCTTTGCTTCATGATTAAATTTGCCGCAACCTCACACTTTGTAGCTGTCAAACTAGGTGTCACATTTCCAAGTACATATGGATGTAATTATTGATTGGCCTCATGAAGTTATCCCACTGTTGTAATGAAACCGACCATAATCATTGTTGCCATGGAGATGAATTGGAATGATGTGCATCCAAATAATGGCCGAATATTACCAGTTTGATCACAGTTTGAACCACAAACCAACACAAAAATGCATTTTTAATATTATTTTTCTGCATAAATTATCTACAGTCTGAAAGATTCTGAATAACATCTAGCTAAATTACAGTATATTTGTCTGCATAACTCACAATTCAAGTTCTAGCATGAATCTAATGCAGGCATTACTACTATTGGTAAGTGTGCAGTATAGGTAACTAAGAATGATAATAAGATTACATTCACTGCATATCTGATAAAAAAGAACTACTGGTGCTTTGTGTGTATCTTGCATACAAACAAACACTTTTAGATAAAAAAAACTAAGCCAAGTGTTAATTTTGTGTCACTTTCTAAATGTTTCTTTCAAAACTGTAACCAAACAATGTCAGGAAGAGAACTCTGTGAAATTACACCCTCAATCGTCAATAATGTAGTGTTTACATTTTGCGTACCAATTCTGCATGTTTCTGAAGTTTGCATCAATATGACAAAAATATTGTAACATTTTTAAATATTTGTACATCTTCAAGTATGCATGTTTGCCTTTGTGTAGAAAATTGACTATTTCTGCATGGCAACTTCTTTTGCATAACAAAAATATATTATTCCATGAATCTCATGAATTTGTTTGCACTGTGAAAGTGACTGCATGACAACGCATACCAAACACTTTCAAATTTGAGAATCTGTGAACTACTTTCCAATCAACTGCAATGTGAAGTGATTGCAGCTACCTGCAAGTTAGTTACTTTGTAAAGTGATTGTAACACAATACAGTATAAAATAACTTTTATAGCAACAAAGTCTTAAGTGATGAAAGGATTAAGTGACTACATGCATATTGAATTTTTCTATGGTAGCGAGGAGTAGTTGCAACCTTTCCTTTATCTCTGTTGGCAGAAAATGTTAAAAGTGCAAAAAAAAACAAAGCAGTAAATGATAGCCCAGATGAATGCAAAGAATGTGATCAGAGAAATGTTCAAACCTGGCAATTTCTTGCTACCCCATTTCAAAGTAAAGAAAGAATGTTCTGGTTCTACAAGGAAAAATGGGTGATGACAGACATGAATATTACATGAATATTCAAACAAACAGAGATAAACATTGACAAGACTGCCTGCCCTATTAGAACAGGCGGACTGGTCGCACTTATTAAAACTAGTAGTTGTAGCGTTCCCACTTAGGGTGGGGGGAGGGGTGGGGGGCATCTCCGGCCACAGATAGTAAACCAGACAATACCAATGGATGATAACAACACAAGTTTTCAGTTACTGAAACACATATATTACCCAAGACGATAACATGACCACATTGCTGCCCACATTCCTACCACTTAACTGCTACATAAAATGCCAATCCCTTGCAATGTTTGTTATCAGTTCTGACAGAATGGTACTTTGAATGTTACACATCTTAGATTTTCTGTCATTTTACATATGTTCTTTACATATAACAATGATCTTTCCCACCTGCCTTGCCCCATCCCCTGAATTTCCACCTCTTCTGATATTAATGTTCCAACGTGAATTAGATGTTTGAAATACAGACAGTCAGTCAGTTTTTCTCTGGCAAACTAATATTGCAATCATTCATTCAAATGAACAACCAGTTCACAAACTGAACCAATTTAGTCACTATCTCCATCCAGATTGTTAATTTGAGGTAAGCTGTTAAAAAGGTGGAATGGTCAGTAAATCAGTTAAAACAGTTTGACAGGTTTGCCCACAAAATCCACAAATAACAGTCAATACCAGCTAAACTATAACAGCTGAAAGAACACAATTATAAGAGAAAAGAAGCCCACTTCTACAGAGTCAGTTAATACAAAGCTAAGAATAAACACTAATATCTCAAAGGACTGAGCATAAAAGAACATTGCAAATACTGACGATAAAGTAAAAGGCAGCACATGAACAGAATAAAGCCTTATAATTATATACTTTAAATCCTTCCTTCAAAGGAATTAAATAATAATGTTATTAAACCACTGAACGACGATAACACCACATTCATTTAGCATGTGCTTATGTCACACAGCTGCATAGTGTGTTTTAGTATGTAAAGTAGAATAGAGTGTATCAAGGTGAATTTCTTTTGCTATGAGAGGAGACTTTGAGACTATACACTGTCAAATATGATTCTCTGCTTGGTAAACATATATGATAACAGATCATTGGTTGCCTTCTTAACTACCTATAAAACTTAGTCAGATGGAATTACACTTCCCCCTTTCTTTGACTTTCATGGTTACCTTTCTTGAAATAGGAACCTTTACATGTTTGTTGGTGTCATTTCAGTATAA
Organism: Apostichopus leukothele; assembly: GCA_010014835.2. Classification (NCBI taxonomy): domain Eukaryota; kingdom Metazoa; phylum Echinodermata; class Holothuroidea; order Aspidochirotida; family Stichopodidae; genus Apostichopus; species Apostichopus leukothele. The sequence goes on from JAAAKB020262069.1 coordinate 2,683, forward strand.
CCATTTCAATTTATGAGCCAATGATGTTAACAGCTTTGGTTTGCAACACACTTTCCTTGTATAAATGGTTTGATAGACATTTAACAGAGCAATTGTGTATCTATACTCAAACTTCACTAAACTTTGCTGAAAGATATGAAACTGAAATTTTCTCTTCCTTTTGCATTTTTGCTGAATTTTGCAATGTTCTTGGTACCAAAATATCTAACCCGCTTCACACTTTAGCAATCATTACTAGTCAATGACTGTTACCATAGAAACCTACAACTCTTCTTGGTAACCAATCTACTGTGATAGTAGTTAAGTCTTTTTATGTCTTTTTATGAATAGGAGTGTTAACCCTACTGTCTTTCAATCATAAGGTCCGGAGTTAGAGTCACTCCAAGATTAATGTATGTCGTCCAGTTACAGAGTTGTTGATAATTGACAACATGGACGTTAAATATGAATCTAAGAGACTGACTTCAGTCAGCTTGCAGCATTGATAAGCCAATGAGGCTTGTTCGCGAGTTCCTGCTTGCAGGAGGATCTAAAAAATACATGTATCTGTTGGTGTTATGTGAGTGAGTTAGTGTGTCAGTGGGTGCACCCAGTTACCACCATTACCGCTAAAAACATGCAAAGCTGTAATAACTGATGGCATCACGAAGTTTCTGTTCAATGTGAAGACAGACAAATCAATACCTGGAGGGCATCAAGGAAAGAAGTGCAAAATTTGATAATATTGATAAAAGTAGCCATCATCATGCAGAACTTTTGGGAGGAAATGTTTCATTTCTCATTAACTTTGAATAACCATGTGAATGTTAACAAAAATAAAGTAAAAAGATTTGTGAATTAAAATTCAAATGTCATTGTTACGAACATTGACATCGATGATATGAATAATCGTTCTGAAAATGACGATTCTTGACTAGGTACCGGTGGCATCAGGAGGCTCTGGTTTTTAACATGAAGACAGACAATCATTATTTCTTATCAATATGACAGAAAATCGATAGAAGGACGTCCATGAAAAATGTGCAAGGAATCAGAATCAGAATCCAAAGCTTTGCTTAAGAGAAGAGGTATCATGCACAGCATTTACTTTTCGTTTCATTTTCATGTATTTCCTGTACACTTTACAAAGAAAATTATAGCCTGTAAATATTAAGAGTTTCATGTATTTCCTGTACACTTTACAAAGAAAATTATAGCCTGTATATATTAAGAGTTTCATTTATTTCCTGTACACTTTACAAAGAAAACTATAGCCTGTAAATATTAAGTTTCATGTATTTCCTCTACACTTACAAGAAACTATATAGCCTGTAAATATTAAGAGTTTATGTATTTCCTGTACACTTTACAAAGAAAACTATAGCCTGTAAATATTAAGTTTCATGTATTTCCTCTACACTTTACAAGAAAACTATAGCCTGTAAATATTAAGAGTTTATGTATTTCCTGTACACTTTACAAGAAAACTCTAGCCTGTAAATATTAAGAGTTTCATGTATCTCCTCTACACTTTACAAGAAAACTATAGCCTGTATATATTAAGAGAGATCTAGCAATTTATAAGTAACAGTTTCTCATGATGACCTGGATTTAAACCTGAGAGGTAAGATTTACTTCATATTTAGAGGCATTATTGACATTGTGGACATATTATGTGTACTGCTTGTCTTCCTCTTCATTGGTTTCCAAAAAACTATTGTCTTAACTACCTAAAAGTTCTAATTAACCTAATTAACCTGCAGGAGCCATGCCTTTGCACGGCTCGAATAGGAATTTCATTCTGACCGTGCAGTATGGACAAGTTCTGCTGACTTGAGTCGGCACTGTTGATGATTCTGCACAGCAGTTATGTAAAATAATCTGCTCTAAACCAGAGAAAGCTATTATAGGATCATATCCTTTATAACCAATCAAAAGTCTCTGTAGAAGACTACTTTATACTTCTCCTCTAGGGGATTCATCATAGTTACAGCTATTACTCTACTCTTATCAATTTCAGACCATTACACAAAACTGGAACATTGACTTTCACTGCTGTTTAGTGTGAGCCTCTCAAAATATGACTAATAATTGCAGAGGCTCACACTAAACTCTGTCAAGAAGGATTAATGTGTATGGCAGAAAATGACCAAACACAGGTTGATATGAAAATAACAGCTATAACTTTAACCTAGGTAACAAATGTAAAGTTAAATGTGAATTCTGTTACCAGTGACAATACAAACTGCAGTGCAAACTATCTGATTACTAAACTGAACCTCTGGAAGGCAGAAACTGTTTAGAACATGACAGTAATTTGTTATGTAGAAATGTCATACTGTCAACACCTTATTCCTTCCTAGTTATCTGAGATAAACATATAAATGAATGTTACCTAGACAGAGACCAGACCTATTATAAACCAATTTATAAATATGTACTTTCATGTATTTATCCTGGATTTTTTAATAAACTTGAGACCAAATAGCTCTGAAAGGAACCTTCACACCTTGCAAGTGGAAGGCACAAATTCAGATAGCAGACCAGTGAAGTCTTTCTTGAGTTAACATTGTACTAACAAACCCCACCATCTCAAATCAGCTTTTTGAGAGAACTTTAATGTTTCCAGAGCCAAATTTTGTTCTGATTCATTGAAAATAGATCAGCTTTGGCTAAATTTTCCAGCTAGAAGAAAAGATGGTAGTTGAGTTGAATACTTACTGGATAGTTCATCATCTTCTAGCATGAGACTAGACGGCCGACTATCAACATCTGTCACACTGTCCACACTGGTTGACATCACACTGTTTCTGTTGCTAGATGACTGCTGTTGCAATCTGGCCACTGTGGCTGGGTCACCAATGTTAAATGGGGGAACAGCATACTTCTCCTTCCTAGGGGTGGATTTACCCTTCCCTGTCTGTGACCTCTTGCCACTCCTTAGGAATGTTCTAGAAGTCTTTGCAATCTTTCTAAAAGTTAGCATAAAAGAAATACAAGAATATCAGTGACTATTATAAACAGTCTTGTCAAGAATGTGACCAGATGAGCATTGGTTGAAATGCCAGATAACAAGATAAAGAACTCAGATATACTATTTACTATCTGACATCAGTGATCAGAAATACCCAAGAAAAGGATCTCTACCAACTCGGCTATCAAAGTCTTTGTTGGTGATTGCCCCTATTTAGCCATTTATTTACTGGTTGTGGCAGTGAGAAGCCACAGTAACTTGCATACCATGTTCTAATTGTGTGGCTTTGTTTATATTGCTATTATATACTGTAATATTTCTTTATATTACTTGAATTATAGGGAGTCAGGGCACTTTGTCAAGCCCACAAGGGTTTATTGTTCTAATTGTGTGTGTTTGTTTATTATATACTGTAATATTTCTTTATATTACTTGAATTATAGGGAGTGGGGCACTTTGTCCAGCCCACAAGGGTTTATTGTTCTATTTGTGTGTGTTTGTTTATACTGCTATTACATACAGTAATATTTCTTTATATTACTTTAATTTTAGGGAGTGGGGTACTTTGTTCAGCCCACAAGGGTTTATTGTTCTAATTGTGTGGCTTTGTTTATATTACTATTATATACTGTACTATTTCTTTATATCCCTTTAATTATAGGGAGTGGGTCACTTGGTCAAGCCCACAAGGGTTTACTGTTCTATTTGTGTGTGTTTGTTTATATTTCTATTATATACTGTAATATTTTTTTTATATTATTGAATTATAGGGAGTGGGGCACTTTGTCAAGCCCACAAGGGTTTATTGTTCTACTTCCTTCACATCATGTCTCTTATCATCTGTTTCTTCTTACTGTCTGCTTATTGTACATATTAATTGCACGATGTGAGAAACAAATAAATGAAAATGAACTGAAATATATGACCAGGGGATCACACCTAATTCACCTAGATCATCTATAAAGAAGTAAACCGTTTGAGAAATGCAATTCAAGTCAAATCAGATATGAAGTGGTACCTTAATGTTGTGCTTTTCTCTTTATTTTTCATCTGTGCTGTAAGGGCTGGAGACACATCTGCTCCATGGAAGGCAAACATCTGATACACCGATTGAGGGTACCTCAGTTTCACGGCCGTCTTACGGAACATTTCGATTTTTTCCAATCCACATTCTTCATCAAAAGCTATTTTCATGAGCTGTAAAAATGTTGATGAGACAAATGTTACTAGAAAAACCTTAAATTGAGCTTAATACTCCTCCTTTCTTCACATTTGTGAATGATCATAATTTACGATTAAAAATTATAACTTATTTCACTTTCTGATATAAGCAAAAGTCTCTATCAAGGATCCTTGTTAATCTTCCTCCCACTGAACATTTTCATACATAACTGGTGGAGGTTTTGTTGCCTACAAGAACATTCCTGCCTCCTACTGGGAATGTCATCCGTATCTCCTCCAAATCGTGCTAAAAAATTGCTAAAATACAAAAAAAAAGAAGCAAAATAGATCTTCTGGAGGTTCTGATCCTACAACTGGTTTTGCAAAATTAATGATTAAATTAAAACTGTTTTTATGAAATTATTGAGGGTTAACTTATGTTTTTGAGAAATTAATGAGGGTTAACCTTTAAAACTGTTTGGAAAGTGGTTACCAAATGTTCGTTGAAACTTAAACAGGAGTAACCAGGACTTGACTTTTAACATATTTGAAGCTGATGTTGATGACCTTTCAGAGTTTAATTGATGTAGTTTACTTGTTCATGTTTTTACTTCCAGGATGAAGATAGTTAGAAGATAGAAAATCCTATACAAGGCCTGTCGTTACATGAAAAGATAACTCTTTTAGGATTAATAACACTAACACTATACACTAAACTTTGTTGCTTTTGACATGCACTGGACCTGTAGAAGGGGAGGGGGGGTGGGTAGAGTTTTGTCTGCCCTTACCTGGAAGGTCTCAGATCTGAGCTGCATTCCCTCTGGTAGGAACTGTTCTAAGTTCAGTTGGTTGCAGTGATTAGTTACACTAATCTTCTTTTCCTTCAGCAGTGTAGCTACAGGGAAGCTACGAGTCACAACCTGTTCACAGGCTGAAGAAGAGAGTAATTGGAATATGGTTGTATAAGCAGATTCAGACCACGGTACCATAGGCAGAAATAATTGACACTGAATAGGTTATTTAACCTGAAGTTCCTTGTTTGGCAATACCATAATTTCTCACTGAGATGACCCCAAATAGACACAAGACCCTCCAAGACCCACACAACTCACATATACACCTTCAATACAACATATTACATTTTATCTAGCTATTTTGATATATATGGCAAGGGAATGCCCACAAATCTAGCTGCTGGAGACATCTCATCAGAATTAGCCTCTGGTCACCTCTTTATGCCTACAAAAACACACGTTTAAGCACAGACAGCCACAAATGTACCATAGCTAATAGGGGAAGCCCGGAAACATACATGTCCATTGTCCATGAGAAATGGCATATTTGGTCCAATAGTAGCTCCTTTGCGCAATGGCCCACTCTAATGTAAGAGGCTTATCTCACAAGCTAACAAGTTTGGAATGTAACATTGTAGTTGTGTGTGTTCAACATTGAACATTATATGCTTTGGTTGGCTAATGATTGGCTACCAGAAATCTAACCAGCATTATCTAAGCATGTTACCTTGCATATCAACTGGTGTGCCCTTGAAGATGATTCTGTATGCGGTGATGAAGATTGCTCCCTCAGCTGGAAGAAGGGCTGGACCACCGAGTACACCTCCCTGGCCATCCTCACGTCCATCAGGCAACAGGTAAACCCTCAGCCCTTCCAGATACAAGTCCTCACCCGGCAGTAGGATGGGTTTTAGAATCGTGGGCTGTCAAAAACATGTATGCAAGATTAAAATCTCTTCAAATGTGCTTATGCCACAACAATATTTACAAGATCAGGGCAGGGAAAGCTCACAGTATTTACTGTAGGGGCTTTGATCAAAATGATACCCTTGCAGTAGTGTCTGTGTAATATAAATGCAAAGATCCACTGACACAATAAATTTGAAAGGCTCTTGTCATTTAGCCTTTGAAGAAGATCCTGCTAGGATCGAAACGTCAGGCCAACTTACTTTTACACATTCTATTACACAGGCTATCTAGTGGATAAGCAGTTTGCTAACAGTTTTATTTTATTTTTAAAAATCTACATTAGTTTAGTTCTGTGCAGGAATGCAAGTACCCGTACTTGAGTTTTCAAGATCCATGACAAAATTTACCCCAAATTACTCTTCAGTTACTTGAACGTCTGTCAACTATAAATAAACTTAAGAACTACAACAAAGCAACAAAAATAAAAAAAAATAAAAAAAAGGTCGGGATAGGTCATCAGAAAGTTGGTCAGGGGAAGGGTGGGCCCTGGGGTGGGCCCTGGGGTGGGCCCTGGGGTGGGCTCTGGGAATTAAAGGGGACTTTTGAGATTGTACTGTATATATATATAGGAAGAAACATCACATACTGGACTAATATGAAGGTCGTACTATAAGTTGTTTTGTCAATCCGACATTTTTACAAGTTCAATAGTCTATGAAAGGATGGATCGCATTTTATATAATCGAAGATCTATTAAATTTATTAATGACGACGTGACTTCAACGTGCTAGGTCCTAGAGAACAGAGATAACCTTGCCTTAGAACTAGATCTTCACAATGGTAATACATTCCATAGTATATTGGCATGAAGCCTAAACTGGCCATAGAAAGAAAAGAAAAGAATAGAAAGGGTTTATACATACAAAGGAGAAAATGTAGCTAAAACGTAAGATCAAACAAGAATTAGGTGAGAGAGTGTTACCTCGGTTAGTCAAGTAACCGCACACAGTAAGAACGTAGAGCATGTGACGAGCTCAGCAATACGAGGAAATCATTGTAACGTGATTTGCAATGTGATACATGCATGCGTACCATAGCATATAAAATTTGTCCTGTCAGAGTCTGTTGTATTTATAAACATTTTCTTGGTGCATTACACCCTTAAAGTGGCCTATTACGTATACCCACTATGCAATGGGCCATATATGTTACATGTAAACATCTCAACTTTTCCTTCCTTTTCTATTTTTTGTTCCTTTCTCTATTTTCCACTCGGACAGACTTCTGTCATCTGACAACTACTTTTATATGTGATTCAATCTATATGTATAGTTGCTGCATACATATACATGTCCAACATTCATGTAACCCACAGGGCTCAAGAGTTAAACTGCTACGATTCCATTCACCCCCCCCCACCCCCCTCCCCCACCCAAGATCCGGCCACACACCTCAGCCGCTCCCACCACAACCACTTTCTCCAAAGCAGTGACAGAGCCGGATAAGTACAAAAATAAAAAAAAAAAAAAGTACC
>JAAAKB020262090.1:0-10033 GCA_010014835.2 Apostichopus leukothele
GGCTATGGGATGAAACTTTTCATGTTTGCTGAGTTGCACTACATAATATGGAACTGTGTTAATGTAATGACTGTTATATGTTGTTTCCATGTATTCTGTATACCAGAATCTACCTGTCCAAACATACTTTACTGTGTATCTAGTACCTTTACCACAGTATGTCACTGTCCCATTGATGTTATGCATTAAAGAAGATGAGGTTAAATTGGAGAACCATATCACATTTCTATAAAAAAAAATGTTGGCACCATCCCCAGTTATACATTTCATTTTATTATAGCCTTGAATATAGTCTGGGTTTTTACTGAGTAAAGTACAAGCTAGGCTACAATATTCCCCCATAGCTAGTAGCTACTGTATGTAAAGCGGTGAACATTTGCTAACGTGTACTGCTTGTCACCCATAAATCTGTACAGTAACTGCATGATCCCTATGAATCTGAGAGGCTTACATTTTAACATCAACCTCACGAACCCCATGCACACCCAAACTACTCACAACCTAAATACCATCATGAGCATAAAATATGAATTTTACCCCTGGACTCAGGGACTAGTTTGGGTTATTCAGCACATGCAGGGAATTAGTTTCCCATAACACATACCTAGCGACCTGGCTCATCTATTGTTATTATTATTATTATTTTTATGTTTTTGTATCATGTTAACTGTCACTATAGGTTATCTCTGACTCTGAACATTCAAATCCAAAACACTAGCCATCTGGTTCATTCATTTAGTCTAAAAAATAGCATATTTGCTTACCTTATCAAATGGCAACCACCAGTAAGTCAGATACTTTCACTTCAAAAAATTTGCCTTTGCAAGGATGAGAATTTGAAATTTTTCCAAAGGCTGGCAACAAATTCCTTTTCACTCTCTTATCTTACATTTTGTTTGCAAAGAAAGCTACTTTACCTTGAAGTTCCATCAACTCGTTCAATGAAAAAGCCACACATTATGAGCCGGAACGAAAACCTTGCGGATGCATTGAAGAATGAAATCAACAAGAAGATGATTACCCAGTACAAAGTCATAAAATATAAATAAAGCTAGCTTCACTGTCAACAACAAGGATTCTATAATTAAACATATGAAAGCTAACTGATTACATTTCCTCTTCTCATGAGGAGGAATCATCATCCTTGATATAATCAATAATCTTCTAACATTGCACAAACAATCTCAAGACCTAAAGTGATTTTAAGATTAAGCAAGGTTCAAACAACAGCTCATGTCTATGAACTCATAATATTTAAGGAGACACAAACCCAGTATTATCATTAACTTACCAAACATCATGTCATGTGAAATCACTCACATGTGATCATGTGATCATGAAAAACATGGAATCATTCACTTTCTCTTAAGAGCTGTGTTCGTTGTCATAGTGACAATGTTGGTATGATAGGTTACCATGCAATGTTGTAAAATAAAGTCTGATGATTACAAGGATGTTTCATAGCATTGCCTCTACGAGCAACACAAACATGGAATAAAAAGATGAAGATAAAGTCAACCACTTCTTCCTTTAAAGTCTCTAACAAATTAAACCAATTTCTCTTAGCTTTATAGGGAAAGGGAAGAGAACAATGATGATGATTGGAATTGTATCTGGAGGAATTATGACAAGCATATATAACCACAGGTTAAGATCTCTGACTGCAATATGCGATGCAAATTACATCTGCCCCCTTCACATACCCCCTCAACCTATGTCCTTCCTCATATAAAATTTGTGTTTTTACTGTACGTAGAGAACTGTAGCTGGTAGGAGGTGTATGGCATTCAATCTGGCAAGTCAAGTTGAATATAAGTTGTGATCACTAGTTTGTTTTATTTCACAATTAATGTTCATTAAAACTTCCAGAATGTTTCTTGCCAAACCATCAACATTTGGTCTATATCATCATGCACTTCAGTGTCAGATGTATTGCATCTATAGGCCTGTATACTGTACCTAGCAAAGGAATTAGTACATCAACAAGGTTTAATGAACAGCTAACTGCCACCTACCTTGATAATCTTACAAAATACAAGCATCATATTGAACTGTGGTGTTCAATATTATGTTGACTGGTCAGTATAAACTTGAATCTGCAGTGGGAGTTAGTAGCATAATGGTTTATATGCCAGCTGCTATTATAGGAATGAAATCTTCCATTAGCAGTTTCATTTTATTAATATCAAGAGCCATAATACTAAAATGTTAATTGTTTATGACACATGTGTCCTTAATATGTAATATTTTAACTTTCTAAGTCTGTCCATGACTTACTTTGACTAATTACAATGGCTAATGCTGCTGTACATAACACTAACAATAACTTACATGTACAGTATATACTATTCAAAATTCAATTTGTTGATGATCACTTTCACCTTACAACTCATTTACTACAAAAAAATTTCAAATTGACTTTAAGTTGCAATTAGACACTCAAGAACAGTGCAGAGTATTCTTAAGAAGTTATATTTTAAGGGAAACCAAATATTGCTGAAATTCCCCAATAATTCTAACAAAATTCTGAACTACAAGCCAAATTATTGTCTCCACTTAGGAAAATGTTGTATCACAAAATTGCTTATTCACTTCACTTAGACACCTATTGAAATTTTAGTGATTTTCAATTAATGGCATCTCTACAAAGCGTGAGATTTTTCCTCCACAAATTGAACGCACCAAATATCTACTTCTTTGACGAAAAACCTTCAATGCTAGAATTTTTTTTAAATGACCCAGCCTTGACTTTCAGATAACTGACACGACCATTGTCCGCAATGTTGGAATTCTGGGGAAATGCGACACTAATTCAGATACTTGATCCCTCAAACAGAATATATATTCAAATCAAGCTCAAGGATCCAATGCCCTGTATATGATTTCTTATAAACCACTTGACCTTTTAACTATTCCTCCTTTGATAATGTTTTAAACATAATTAACAACTGTTAGGCTGTCATGACTGTATCCAATCATCAGCAAGCTGCATTTGGAGTTAAAGTAGCCACATCGCTAGACAGTTCTATTGATCTTACATACTCCACACATTAAAGGAACAATATGCAATCTGAAAACATAATCCAATGCTTCCACCAAAATAACACCAGGAATGAACTTGATGGTAATAAGGTTAAAAACTTACAATTATCAGAAGGAACAGAATGGAACATTATTACAACTTTGTAAACTTTTCTGTGTTCAACAGGAAATGGTTGTTACCATGTGCACTGCCTGTGGGACATGAATACACATGCTGCCCAAAGTTTCTGTTACCAGACAGTCATTTTGAACACCATTGAAAGTTGCCGTGCGAGTCTCATTTGCATCGTGAACAAGACCACAGCACTACAGCATATATATATACCATTGACCAATACATGTCACCTACAGCGTATGTTAAAACAGCATAGTTTGTGTACCAATAAACATTTACTCTGGACTTGCATTACTGTTTTATACGTTACTACTAAATTACAACTTACAGGATGACTGGTAGTATAACCTAGCATTACACAATTCCAGTGATGGGTTAAACCCGAATTATCTATCTCTCTCTTACTCTCTCTTTAACACAGGAACTGATCTATTCATTACACCCACAAAGTGTTCATTTCCTATCAAATTTATCAGTTTCATTCTCATCAAATAATTTCTTTCTTTTCATTATTATGACAAAAAGAATCAAATAAATTCTTAATTTGAAAACTGCTGTGGCATCTCTCTTTTTGACATTTACAAAACCCATGATCAAGTAAGCCACAGTATGTATATGAAAACTTCATAGAAACTGAAACCAAATTTGCATGATCGTCTCATTAGCTATTTCAAGGCAAACATGACATTTTAACTGCAATACAGGTCTTGTAAACAGCTCCAAGTCCTTGAGTCATTGACTCTTATTTATTAATAATCAGCTATGCTATGGGCAAAATGAATAATTTCTTTACTTGTATAGAATTTTGTTCAAAGCAATATTGGTTGACCACAAATAAGAATTCATCTCAATCTTGAGCTGTGCATATTGGTTTTTTTTTTGTTTTATTTCAAATATTCTGTTCTAAACCAATTCTCTGATTAACATATATAAAGTGGAAACATTTAGTGTACCTCTGAAAGCTGCCGAGTAACCTGCATCTAGGGATCTACAGCCAATTGACGTAAACCTCTCGTAAGTTGTGGATGTTGGACTGGTGATCAAAGTCCAAATATTAAAAATTTATTCACAGAATGTAGTTAAATTTAATAGCTCTCATGAAATGCTAATACTTGAACATAACACGTATACAGGATACTACTTCCTCATAGGTATACCTAAGACATGAATCAAAACCCAATAGGAATGTTGTTATGATGGCAAATAAAACACTAGCTCGGATAAACAGAGCTCTTGAAAAAAGCAATCACAAACAAGTGCATCAAGACTACTGCGTACATCTTGATATAATATCAAGTGTAAGATCGTTTCAGAAGCTGGAAAAGTGAACGGACTACATAAACTGATTTTTTACTGAATTCAGTTTGTAGACAAACAAATGACTCTATGGGAGTATTTGTGTGACACTTCACCTATTATTTTATACTAAGGTGAAAAGACAACCCTAGATTTCATTGACCATCCTCGGAATTGTCCCCTGAATTCATGTCCTCTCACTGATCATTCCCAAATTTGTAAAAAGACCAATAATAATGTCAATTTCAAAAGAAAATGCCTGTTTCTAGAAAATATATTACAAAAACCGTGGGCATTTGACCACCAAAATTTGAAATCTCCAGAACGTACAATCCCTTCAAACGTGCAGTGTCAACATGGGGGGGTCGACATCAATTTTATATCGCGAGAATTTCTGAAAATATTATGGTCCCCTCATCTTTTACTTCTTATATGATTATAATCCAACAGTTTTAAACTAAGTACTATAGATCTACCAAAATTTCTTGCTATTCTTGATTTTTCAGTAAACATTTTAATCCACCATTCCAACATTAGCATTCAGTGTTATGTTTTTCCCCCTTTATTGTATGTACATTATTTGCTTTCTACTGAAGACAGTTTTAATTTTAGGCTGAGGAGATGATTTTGCTGCTGCTCCATCCTGCATTGATCCTGGCAGGCTCCAAGGACAGTTTGAGCTGCTCAGCAGCTAGAGACAGGCTTAATCATGCACAGCTAAATGTGCTTCATATTACATACTCCTGTCAAGTACTGAAGTGATATAAATAGATCCTAATGTCTGCTACTAACTGTCTCCTTCTCACATTTTATAATCATACATAACTTTAATGATTGGGTCTCGATTCAAAGCTGCTTTACAGTTACTCAATACTGATTGATGAGAGTATTATTTCTTATTTGTCTACAATACAAGAAACTTATGGAAATGAACATATATGAGTAGTATGAAGTCATGGCTGGCACATGATGAATGAAACACATCACAACACTCCTAAGAAGTTATAAGAAAGTTGCTGTCTCATATATTCTGGCTACAGATGGTAAAGTTGTCCATCACAAGTTTTTGACAAACAGGAACTTAAAAAACACTAAAAAGACAAAAAGTCTAGCTATGCCCTTGCTCTAACTGCATGGACAAAAACAAAGGAAGTCAAAAGCAATTTGATGGGTTGTTCCAATGTACCATTGGCAATCAACTTTTCCAAACAAAAAGAATATATATATGTTAAATGGACTTTATAATTCATTGTCATCAATACATAAATCTGTTGCCCTAACAGTTATTATATATTTGTTAATTTGAGGCTGTTTTAAGCTGTCAGCAATCATTAAAATAACAAAAGGAGAATACTGTACATGGAAGAATATAAATGAAAACTGGTGACAGATTGGTAATGAAGTACCTACACAAAATAAAGTACCTACACAAAATAAATTAAATACTTGACTTGTAAGTACTTGGGAAACATGAAATGAAAACTGGTGACAGATGCTTGGTAATTAAGTAGGTCTACACAAAATAAAGTACCTACACAAAATAAATTAAATACTTGGCTTGTAAGTACTTGGGAAACATGAAATGAAAACTGGTGACAGATGCTTGGTAATTAAGTACCCACACAAAATAATGTACCTACACAAAATAAAGTATGTACACAAAATAAATTAAACATTTGGCTTGTAAGTACTTTGGAAACTAGATAAGAGAAATTTAACTTATTATGGAATACTGATGAAACTTTTAATTGCAATTGAGCAAATGTAAGACATGCTAGTCTTGACTTAAAAGTACCAATTAAGCTAATTAATAAATACTATTAACTTTCAGTCCATACAACTGTGTTGCTCAGGCAATTTGTTACAATTTAGTGGTAAACACAAGGAAGTCTAGTGCAGAGACTGTAATGGGATTCTTCACATATTCAATGTAGTAAACTGGCAATTTTACATTAAACATATCATTTTTCCTGATAAACTGTATGAATTAACTCTTTGTCAACATCACCTTAGTAACCAATACCCAGGTACATACAATGAATGCCTACAATACACCGATTACAACAACTTAAATCCAAAGAGAGGTGAAGGATTTCCCAGGTGTTTCATTTTGACAAGCTGAGACAGATGAACCATACTTTCCATGTAAAGTATTAAATGCTGATGTTTTCCATCTCAAGTTATGTAAATTGTCCTTGTAAGATGAGGCTCTTGGTAATTTGTAATAGAGATAAGGTGGTATATTCTACTACTGAGACATTTGTTAGAGCAGAAATACCACTGACAGGGTAGTAGACCTCTGATGACTGCATGATGCTTTAAATATGTCAGTTCTTCACAGTACAATGTAGACCACTGTATTAAGCTACAGTTAAGTTACATCACTTGTTTTAATAGCCAATGTTATTTCTTGACGAATATGACAGCTTATGTTTCCTGCCCATGATTTGATAGCATGGATGGAGTTAAACTGTCACTAGTTTTACTCAAAAAAATTATTACTTTTGATGATTATTATTATTATTATTTTTGGATGTTGAGTGAAACAGAACCATTAGAGAATTGCTAATATATTTTTGATTTGATGCCACATAGTATAGTTAACCATAGAAAGTTTAACCATATGACCACTTGGGTGCTTCTATTATCTACCAGGACATTTATACTTCAATTTAAAATATTAAACAATGTCTGTGAGTGATGAGTTGCTGACCAGACTTACACATTTTTTAGAAAGTTTATTAGAAAAAAATATATTTGAAAGGTCATCTGTTTGACTTCCCTTAAGTTAATTAGTACTATGAACTTCTGAGGCATTGAGCAGTGTCATACTGGGCAATTAAATGTTATCTCAACAGGTAAAGAAAATGCTCCAAGCATGTCAAGTAACACTAGAAAATTTATTTGAACCAAGATGGCAGAATTTAATCTGCACTGTAATTTAAAGGGCTGTCCTGATTCATGTTTAATAATACCAGTTTCCTACATTAATGGAACTAACATTGTCAACTATAAGACTTGTGACATATAGATAAATTGTAAAGTTTGACTTCAATCATTGACCAAGAATACAGAATGATGAAAGAAGAGAGAGAGAGAGAGAGAGAGATAGAAAGGAAGAACAGAGAACAAGCACTTAGCTCTATCACGCATAAAAAGATGACAACTTAAAAAATAATTTAAAAGCACTAACCTTTTTCAATAGATTCGTCTACTGCAAACACAATTTTATGAACCAGCATAAGAAATCACTCCTGTATACTTTATTCCCTTCCAGGTATCTGGCTTCCCCTCGACCAAACTCAAATTCGTCTTGAAATAATCTGTACTTCATATACTTCCCCGGCAAGCTGCCGCGGCTACGAGAAAGAAGAAGCCAAGAAAAAAAAATCAATAAATTTGAGTGATTCGAGACTGCTGCTTAAAATACAGATGTGCGACAACCCTTGGGCTTTGGTTTCTCGTCGATTGCATCTGCGGGTTCCTATGGCAGCCTCACTCTACGAGTCATTAGCATCACCTGCGAGACATCGCTGCCTCAGTTAATAGTGAATACAATTCTGATTTGTCTCCATGCATCCCTCCCGTTAATAACAATTAAGACACACCTCAGACACCATCCATGTCGATCCCACAGCAAGTGACTAGATGCAAAACATTTTAGCTATTTCTCTCTCTGGGTCTCTCTCTCTGCCTTGGTCACAGCTAACTGGCAGAAATCATCGCAAATTGAACCCCAGTTTACACCTGACTATCAATCATGTCTAGTTAATCTAAAATATCTGGAAGACAAGCATAAACTCAGTAGATGTCTACAAGGTATTAGGATGACGTCATTCTCAAGACAGGTTATACACATCATTACTCTGAAGAATTATGAACAAATTTAGGGAGCAATCATTCTCAGTTATGAGGAATGTCTCTCAAAACCTCCTTTTATCACAATTTAATGGCACTTATTTGCTTTATTGTCTCTTGGATGAAACCCAGAGCTCATAATCCCATCTTTAGATTGATTATATTGATTTTATATATTAAACTATTGCAATGATTGGATTTCACATCCAACCTGCTAACTCTTCCTAAAACATACAAATTATCTGGTCTGGGCAACGTTACAACCTGCAAAATTGCTGTGATGAAAGATTGTCAACTAATGAAAGCCAAAGTTGAGTTTTAAGCATAGAGCAAATCTACTGGAGCTGCCGTGATGATACAGTAATGCAATAATCTATTGGACAAATTGACCTTGGTTTAATTCATATTAGATGTACAACTTTGGAAAGTTATTAAATGTTGTGCAGCAATGGTTTTGCAATGTGTTAAATTATAGTCTTATAGTTTATCTCATTGCTCCCATAGGGAGGATATGAGATATTGTAGTTCCTTTGCCAGTTGGACCATGCATATACCGCTATGTCAGTTTCCACAGCAACAGTTACCATGGTAATGGTGAAATTTTCATGAGTAGCTACTTTCGGGGGTCATCCATGGTGGGATATCCCAGGGTAACCGGAAGTCCATGACTGAGGGAGGGGTCAAACCATGTCTGTGTGTGTGTGGGTGTTAGGGTGTGTGTGTACGTCTGTGTGTGTCCAATTTTGTGTCAAAAACTCCTTTCTTTGTTTGGCTATAACTGGCAGGAGAAACATGGAATTGACAAGGAACACTCACAGGTGTCATGGAAATGTCAGGTGCTATCAAAATATGCCATGCCATGGGAGCCGAGGTCAAAGGTCACATGGTTAAAGGTCAAATGAATATTTTAAGGTAATTTTGTGTCAAAAACTCCTCCTAAACAGCTGGGGCAATTTTCTTCAAACTTGGTGGAAAGGTATCCCAGGGTGAACGCTTGTGTTTTGCAAGTCCTTATATGAAATAATTCAACATAGGTCCTAAATAGTAGTAATAAAAGAAAAATGATATGAATTAATTCTTATCTTTGTTTTTTTCCTCTTCAAAGACTTATTTAAAGAAAAAGCAGGAAAATATTTCACCAAGAGTTAAATATAAATGTTTAGGGCCCCACCTTCTGGGAGAGGTAGCACTAACTAGTTTAAGCATTAAGATGGCAATAAATCAAGCTATGGCCGCCATACCTAACATAGACCTGGGTTAAGATGAATACATTTTAAACATTGAAGCAGTCCTTTTTGTGGAAGGAACTTTCTTGACAGACCTTTGCTGCAGTTTGCTTTGAGGTAACTAGAGACTAATGTTTACATATAATAAGCATCAATACCTACAGCCATGCTTGCATAATAAAAATTTCCATTGTTTTTCATTGTTCTCATCATCTCCCAGAGGATCTTGACCAAAATGTTTGATTAGTTTATTTTGAGCTTTGTTTGTTTCAAGATGCAATTTGGCAGAAGAGAACTACTTAATTTAAAGGAACATTTTCACAAATTGTGACATGCTTAAAGGCATTGAAGACTCGCCCCAAACCGCATGCGGCCATCTGAAAAAGTTAACTTTCTGTTGCTTGCAAGTGAAGTTTTGTTCTTGTCGCTACAAAATGCAGACAGTAATGAAACGTGATACCTTAATTGTTATCTTTAGCTGGACCTGAGATGTCCA
>JAAAKB020262101.1:0-10033 GCA_010014835.2 Apostichopus leukothele
GCTCCTCCTCCCTCCCCTCCCCCCTCCCCCTCCCTACTACATCATCTGCAGTCACCTGACAAGGTTTCTGTAATGTTGCAGTCACAATTATTGATGTGAATAAACTGTAGAGCATAATTCATCATGAACTCCACAGAAAGTGGCCTATTTCCCCCACAATGAATAAAGTAAGCAGGTAGCCTCTGTGATAAGAGTTTGTTTGCATGATGATTAAATACCAGTGCCTTATATCATATTGAATCGTTTGCCCTGAAATACCTCTTCTCTTTACCATTTTCGCATATTACAGCATCGATAAAAATGCACTTTTTATCTCTTTTTGACCGTCCGTACATATGAACTCCTGAGTTCGTTATACATCTTAGCCCCAAAAAATATCTGGGGAAAGCTTAAGAAAGATTGGGTTTGAAATGCTCTGAAACTATTTAAATATTATCGAGTTGAAACATGCTCCAAAAACTAAATTTGTAAAGAGGTCTACCAGGATTAGATTTTGGTCACGATTACGCTTGGAAAAGGCTCTTTTCCGAGTGTTTTCATCAGCTCGTTTTAGGGATATATTTTATATGTATACTCTGGGGCTTGAACCCCGCAGGAGGTGGATGGAGATGACGGAGGCAGATTTTATCCATTTCCAAATGAATTAGTCCTAAACTGGTTTTAAATAGGGAAGGCAATTAGTAGAGAATTGCTTGAGAAACGTTTACAAAGATTGCCGATATGAGATATGACAGGCTTTTAGTGAATTTGTAGAGCCATTTTATGGATCAGTGAGAACCTTTTACATTTTTTTTTTCTTTTTCTGATGTACTTAGACAAGAAACTACTAGTTTCCATCGGTTACAAATTGTCTTCGATCACTCTGGATATTCTGATAGTTGGAAAAGAGGACTTTTTTTTTTAATCAACTGAATTAAGCTGTTGTGGAATTAAATTTGTGTTTTGTGTCTTTGAAAGAAAAATTCCCCTGCGAATGTCATATCTGATTAGATGATGTGCAACTTAACAGTCGTGCCCGTTAGTTTTAAATAAATTCTTGTTCTTCTCTCCTCATCTTGAATGATTTTATGTGGAGGCACGGGTGGGTTTTTTTTTTCTATCCTGTATTTGTCTTGACTTAATTTCCTGATGCTTTAAATTTTGCAAATAATTTTAAAATTCTATTTTGTGAATAATTTTAAAATTCTATTTTGTGAATAATTTTAAAATTCTATTTTATGAAGCAGAGAAGTGATTCATTCCTTATGCTGTTCCAGTATTTATTAATGGACAGTTTACTGATTAAATGCATTTATGCACTTGTTATTCAAAACAACAGTTCCATATCTTAAAACAAATAATATATTTTTTGTTTTTGAGCTGATCATGTCAAAAGTCATTTTTACATTTTTCATTTCAATTTATGAAGGAGACTTATAAAGACAACTTTGTGCATAATTTCTGGCAGGATGTATATCTTAGCTTGGTGAATTTCAATCTTTCTCTTTATCTTAAAATTGTTG
This sequence comes from Apostichopus leukothele, assembly GCA_010014835.2. NCBI lineage: Eukaryota > Metazoa > Echinodermata > Holothuroidea > Aspidochirotida > Stichopodidae > Apostichopus > Apostichopus leukothele. The sequence continues at coordinate 1,503 of JAAAKB020262101.1, forward strand.
CCCGGATGCAAGAAACAGTTTGAAATTTAATTTATACCAAGAGTTCTTTGATAGGGGATAGGGGATAGGGGGAGGGGGAGAGAGTGGGTATTGGGTCAAGGTGTATGCATCATAATCCCGACCATTCAACTTCCGTGCCTAATTGTTCGACGTAACAGTCTTACTCTGTTATTATTTCCTGTCTTAAAGTCTGTCTTAAAATTCATTAATAAGCAATTTAAACTTAGAAATACTGAGTAGCAAATATCTTTGTCTATCTGCTTTTTGGTTGCCACTTTGTAAACCCATCTTAGTTTTACCCCATTTTTTTTCCTTCATTCATAGATGTTCTCTGTGTGTCAACAACGAATGGGAATGCGACTGGTGCAAGTTTGAGCATCGATGCACCCACAACAGCGCATCGTGCACCAACGACAAGATCATCTACGGAGCATACGTAAGTTTTACAGGAAATCTGTGTATAGAACGTAGAGAGCTTTCAGGATCATCAACTAAATTTGACATCGGTCATTAAGCAGTTTCATAAGCAGAAACGTACTTGGCTATAAATTGAATTTTAAACAGAAAATGTATCATCCCTTTAAAAAAAAAAATTATCTTGAAGGAATGGTTTCCACGACTACTGGACGTGTTGCACAACATTAAACAGCTTTACCATTAGTCAGATTTAGTCAGCTGCCTGTTGTGTTGGGTGAGAAATACCAAACGAGGAGACTCACAACATAATCAAAAAGACATGCATGGGAGAAATGTTGTTCATCACCAGCAACTCACAAAAAATACAAAATGGTCACAGAGTTGATGAAACCAGATATAATTTCTAATGTTTACTCATTCTTGCTTCATAATATTTGCAAGGCAAAATAGAAATGTCATGGGACATATAACAATTTCGTTAGGGGAAATAAAAAATGGGGAGGTCAATTCAGTAGCCCTACTTAAATGAAGAATGTCAACCCTGCCAAAACTTCCAGATATCATATACGATTTCGTCATCCGTCCCCCTCTTCTTTTGCAGTTATTCTGTCCGTGTTTTCCATTTTTTTCTTGCTCCATGTGTTAGATTTCAATTCTTCCATATTTTGGAATTGGCGCTGATGAAACAAGATTTATGCAAATGATAACAAATTTGCATAATTAGAAATAAACTTTATGCCTCATATTTGGGTAGGGTTTTTCAAGATGTCAGGTGAATGCCTTGCTTCCTTTAGATAATTGAGATTAGTCTGTTGATCTTGTGTGATATATATCTTATATGGATATAGTCAATAATTTAATGCTATATATACATTCACACAGTTATCTCTCGTCTCCAAACTTCTTGGTCTTTTTGTTTGGCCGTTGGGGTTTACTTTCTTTTTTTTCTTCTTTTCGTACCTTGGAGGCCCAACTCTAGTCTACGATACCATCAAATCTTGCAGCTAGATCTGTCTGACAGGAATTTTTCCAGTGTAAAATAATTTTTCTAATAATTATATTTTGAAGGCAATAATGCCCCAGGCCTAAATTCATGATGCAGATGATATGTAACTCTCTGTGACAAAACAGCTTATGTGTTTCGAGTAAAAAAATATTTGTTTATTTCTGACGTATTGTAACTACCATATAGGTTTTGCAGTCTTGAAAATACAGGTTCTGTTTGGTCAGGGTACATATGTTAATAACATCATATGAAAATTGTACTTGTTCAGCAGCTTTCCTACGGTTTCAAATAGGCTGTTAATTTAGCAGGTTATTTTCTTTAGATATTTATATTTTTTTGAGGTAGATCTTTATTTATCTGGATTTGGCATAACCTCTCCCAAGGCCTTGAAGTTCAATCTAAAGGATTTTTGTAATACGCTTCAATAGTTTTTAGTGGAGCCGATCCAAAAGTCGTTTTCCCGATAGTTTTACTCATGTTTGGTGACTCACCCATCTCCTTAAGCCACAGAGCATTAGATGTGACATGACATCAAATTTGCAAACGACCCTGACAAAAACGAATCGCTCTTTTATAGATACCGTACAAGTTTTGGGTATTTGTGGTAGCATACATGTCTCAAGGTAACCCAAGAGTGGTAAAATTACGGCTGATTACCCCTGTCACGTCGTTGATGAAAAGTATCGGCAGCAACTCCTTCCGCGAACCAGCTCGTCCTGTGAAGTCGTGGGTTTTTGTGGACATCACAAAGGCAGCTATGCCAACATTTATATTCATGAGTTACATGAGTGAAAAAGAAGTGACACTCAGGATATTGAATTCTTTTATCACCTTCTTCCCTAAAATATGCAAAGCTTAAATTCCCGGTTTTACAACTATATTAGTTCAAATGAACAATTTGTGCTGTCTTTAACTAGTTAGCATGCCTGATGAAGGGGATGGGGGGGGGGTGTTAAAGGAAAATATGGGATAACGAAAAATGTGCACTCATTTTCATAAAATACATATCAAATAATTATAAATTAATAATATTCCCAACATAGGGAGCAATATACCACACAGTAAACCAACTGTTAACAACCAAGCAAAACAATAACATATAGCAACCAATTGTTGTCAGCAACCAACTACTATAGCAACCAAGGACTGTTAGCAGCCATTGATTGTTACCAACCAATAACTGTTGCATTTTTTAACGTGTTTGTTGATATCATTCATGTTTCAAAGATTGTAACTAATATTGGTACAGTTGCTGGTCGGCTCTAGTGTTCTTTATACTACAGATTTGTGCAGTGCAGAACTATGAGTGCATCGCATATATGGCATCTGCTTAGAAGAGCCAATGCCAGTTGATCTCAGTACCAGAGTAATTGTCCATATTATCGTCATGAAAGAAAGTTAATAGAAATAGGCCTATCCATAAAATCTCACTGATGATTTCTCCCTAAGCTCTAGTGGTCTTTGTAGTGCAGATCTGTGCAGTGCAGGCAAGAGCTATGGGTGTATCGCATATGGTGTCTGCTAAAAAGAGCTAATGCCAGTCGATCTCAGTACTACGGTAGTTTAATTGTCCATATTACCATCATGAAAGAAAGTGAATAGAATAAGCCCATCCTTAAAATCTCACTGATGATTTCTCCCTAAATGAAGCATTCACTAATTTAACATATGCAGTGAAGGTTTTGCCCATGATTGATACACAGATGTTTAACTTGGTGGCAATAATTAGCTTCATATTGCCATAACGATCAAATAGTTAGTGACTCATTAATGAGAGCTGCTGCTGCTGCACGAGCTCTATTAATGTCCAGAGTGTGATAAACATTCTGTTAATTGGCTTCAGGGGCACATCTGATCCCAAGCATTTAAGCCATGTCAAAAGATTGTTAGACATTCAGTCTATTCTGCTAATTCATCGGCCATGTTCAGGAATGCGGTAAAAATCCTTTATTAAAACTCAAATTTACCTTCCGTGTCAGTTGTACTTTCCACCCAAAGGTACTAACAACGTATTATAAACTGGGTTCTATGTGTTGGATAGACACCAGCATTGCCACAATGAAGCTCTCTGTACATAGAACGTGCTCAACTCATTTTCTCGACACAATAACTACGTAGGTCGCAGGAGTTCAATGGGTCCCTGCATTCAAACTTGAGTCAAATATAAAGAAAGAACAGAACTTCAGTGTTCGCCGATGTGAATCGATGCACTACTGTACCCTGCTTACTCTGTTTGGTCAGCCAGTCTCATATGGCGCAACCCCTTACTCCTATCACAAGATGAAGAAGCTTGCTCATGCACCGAACTGTTTGTAGATTCTTCGCAAAAAGCTGCATAAGGAATTCTGCAACAGATCATTTTCATATTTGGCCAGCTAAGTCCGAGTAGGCTGTTGAAAGGACGTCCATATCGTAACAGATATGAAATAGATTTCTGGAGCAGTTACGATGACGGACGGCTAATTAAAATGGAGGGGAAAAGGCCAGCTGCATGTGAATAATTAATAGATTTGATACACTTTCAAATAAGCTAGGTCTCAAAGTGATGGGTTTGAGAATATAGAATTGTGATATTAGAATATAGAAAAAGTGATTTTTACGTGGTGGGATTATAGATCGCCAACTATTACAAATAACAATAAATTGATGTTGGGACTGAGTCCTGAGTGAGATGGTTGATGCATTTGTTGGTGCAAGAAAGTCAATTTAACTCCCATATAAAGTATTTCTAAAGTCTCTTTTTTGGCCATTTACTGTGATTAGTTCTCTGTCTTCTCTTATAAATACAAAATGTAATGTGTCAGGGAGTAAAACAGATCTGAGCTGAGAAATTGTTATGGTCTGATCTATATGTTTACAAGTGTGGGAGAAAAAACTTATAAATTGACATCTAACATATTGGCATCATAAAAAAGCCCAGATTTTTTTCTGAAAATGATCTTGTAGAGAGGCCTGTAGAGATATGAGAAAATCTTGTGTTTTGACATTTGGGGCCCATGTATTTTGTCAGGAAAGCTGATCTGGTATTTCGAGGATTTTTGTTGTCGTTGCAACAAATGGAAAAAATATGATAAAGGTCTATTGGTGGAATTACAGGAAAGCAGCTATAGGTCTGATGATTTACTATGACAAAACTCTGGCATGATTTCTAGCATAATCAAATATATGTAAATTTATTTGAGTGTGTGAGGCCCATACCATCATCATGTTACATGTTACATATGGCTAAGATTACAAGCAGATTTAGAAACTAAAAAAGTGGGTTAAGTCTTGAATATTGTTCTACGGTGTCTCTCAGATTTTTAATGAGAATTAAATCCGATAAGCAAAGGAAGTGCGGTAAATGCACCTTGCCATAGGTAAATAATCGGCAGGGCGAAAAAAAAGAGTAACAAATGGCAAACACATTAAAACATGCTAGCTAGCGTCTAGAAATTTGGAATATGTTATTACAATCAAAGAAGTATGTACAACACTCCTTTCGATGTCTCTGCAGATAATCTATATATCTAAAGGGTATGTACATGATCCAGTCAGGTGGGAGAAGGGATCAGGGTTTTTGCTACTGGAAGGTTGGACTGATGTCTGAAATGTGAGAATTAATGTCTGAGATACAGAAGATTATGAGATGAGTGTGTACGTATCTGTTAGGATTTGAATGGGCAAGGAGAGGATTGAGGGTTACCTGTATCCAAGAGGAGTGGTTTATCTGATGGCCAATGTTGTGTTCTGGGTGATATTTCACTTTGGGCCCAGGGCATGTGGAGCCCTGTATTCCCCCCCCCCCTCCCACATTCAGGACCAAGGCAGCATAAAACATTTGAAAACTCTGGAAAGAAACCATCTAACGGTGGTTCAGTAAGTTGGCATGCAATAATCTTAATCTTGGACTTCATTATTCAAATGTGTATTGCTGTTACTTGCTGTCTCCCGACCCCGCGCTTTCCCTTTCCTTCCTCTTGGGCTAGTCGAATTGGTTCATCTGCAGTGACACTTTGTACACATTACTTAGACTGGCAGACTTTCTCAAATGTGTACATCTTATCTCTGCATGGTGACAAAGATAGTGTTAGATATAAACAACAAGTTTCATGCGCATACATGTACATTTCTGACATGTCTGGATATTTTACAGTTACTTTACTGCATTTTTGATTCTTTGCCGGAGGTAGAAGAAATCTATGCGATGGTGCAGGCGCTTGTGTGTGCGGTGCGTGTGTGTATGTGACCCTTGCTGGTAACACCGTTACTCACAAAGATCATGGTGGATCCATCTTATTGAGTACATGCAAGAACCCTAAATTGTTTCCTTTGAAGCTCAATGGTCATTTGGGGTCGACAGAGGTCAAAGTCTGAAAACATGGTAAACACAATAACTCCAAAAGTACATCTTTTAGCTTGTTGAGTACAATAATGCTATTGACATTGGTGGAGGTCAAAGGTCAAATGAGGGTCAATGGGTGTCAAAGTCTGAAACATTTTAAACATGAAAAATTAAAGCTATAATTAATCTACAAATTCTCCAATGCTATGATTTTCTTTTGGTGAACGTAGTTTGGTCAGATTCAGTTCAGTTTAGTTCTGTGAAGGGGTTCTAATAGGTCTGAAATGTACATGCAGTCATCCAGGAAGTGAAATCTACTTCAAGCGCCCTTATCAATTTTCATCCTCTGAGCTTCTCAGGTCAACAGGGGGCCAAATGGTGGGAAAAACTTTTGCTTTGGCAGTAAGATGTAAAATATGTCACAGTGTGTAAACAATGTCACCTAGAGCTCTCATCTATTAGTAACAATTATTAAAGGGATGGTTGGTGGCAGAGCTGATTTGCTAGCTCAAAATTAGTAAAAGAAAATGTCCCTTTAGTCATACATCTATGTGTCTATATTTCGCATAGGAAGACTGTTCTTTCTGGATATTGAAACATTTGGGAATAAAAATTCTATATTGTAAAATCTTTACCAGTGGATTAAATGGTTGATGTCCACAAGGAAGTACTACAAATGACAGCTGAAAATCTCTGATCTATTCTGGTTTTCACTTATTTCTTGGAAAAATTTAACTCAGGTGTTCCACATTAGTCAGATAGTTATTAGGAATTTCCAAATTGTATGGCAAGGAATCACAAAGCCAACCGACTTTTCAGGTTATAACATAAGTTTTCATATCCTAAGGAAAACATTTTCGATTGCCTAAATTTACATGGAATGCTTTATCCAAGCCAAATGGATGCTATACTTGGCTTTACGACTCCCTCACTGCAGTTATTTCATGTACAAGTACATCATTGACTTTGTATTGAGCTGTTGTACATGATATTGTCTTTAATTGGTTTCCATCATCCATGCATGTAGTGTCCTCAGAATCATGACTAGTAGCAGAACATTAACTCAAACATTGGATTATAAAAATAAATAACCCAGCATTCACAATGTACTTTAGAAACATCTGATAATTCATCCATCATTCTTTACAATTATGGATCGCAGAAATGGATTCATGGATTCATCAGAAGAAGAAGAAGAAGAAAAACATGTCCAAAATTGTAAATTTTGAGTAGCTATGCCATTTTTACTATTTGCTTAATATAAATTGTCAATGCCATGTCCCTTACAGGATTCCGTATGAAATATATCCATCGGCACTCAAAAGTAACTGATGTACAGATAATTCTCGAGGAAGGTTCCGAAGGCCGTTGTTCAGATCTGCATGTAATATCCTTTAAGCCCTTCGATACGACAAAAATGAATTCTTCATTGATCTCACTTTGTCATGCTTTCTAATGAGTATTGATTTTTTTTCCCTTTCCTTTTCCTCTTTTTTAATATTCATGCTTTTAAGTCATTTCGTTGGTGGGCAAGGTCATCTCATATCGGGCAAGTAAAATAATTACTAACACAAAGTATGTTAAGCAGAATGCGAAGGGATTACATTTATTTAAAAGAAAAAAAAAGCAGGAAAGAAGAATGAGATGGAAAAGATTGACTTTAATACTTCATTAGGTATTCAATGTCATGAGGATTGTCTGAAATTCAGATGAAATCGTAGAGAATGCTCATCCTAGGAAACGGTAATAGATTTACATCAGCTGTAAAAGAACATTGAAATCGTTTTATGATACCGATGCTCTGTGAATAACAGATCTCCGATGAATTTCTAATATTGTCGTCATACCTAACACTGGTTCAAGAGCTTCAGCCTTGGACGGATATAAAACAGGTTGGTCTGGGAATTCACAACTGTTTTTATCAAGTTCAATCAGACAGAAGTTGGTTTAACTAATATTCAGTTTTGTTACAAGGCTCAGTTTTCCCCGGAATGAATTGTGTCACGTTTCCTTTCCCCAAGTTTTGCATATCACCTCGGTAATCTGCCTTGAAGTTGTTTCAGTTGCATATTAACTTTTGACTCTTTCTAAGCTTTGCAGGTATTACATTCTGGTACCCGTATAACAAGGTACTTGCGAATGTTTTTGAAACTAAATAAGTTTTTGATTGCTATTTTGTTGTTTGCAAACACATGTTGAAAGGGATACGATAAATGCTATCACGCTGCGCTGAATTGTTGAGAGGATTCGAATACTTGATTAGGACCAATTGTGTTTTGATGTTAATGATTTAAAGGAATAGATTTAAGCAACTTATGACTTTGTGAATTTCAAAATGTGTTATGATTATGCAAATTAATTGTTGACTGATAAGTGAGGTTATCCATGCATGATTGACTGCAAGTTTTGATCTTTTTAATCAGCAACATTTTGAAAAATATTTGTGTTAATGAAAAACAAAAACCATAACTATACGCCTGCTGCCAGTATGCATCGTGGTCCGTCCATCTTTGTGGTTTTACTGTGCGGTTTTGCGGTTGCAGGTGATATATATCATCCCCTCTTTCAAATTGAACTATGAACCAGGAAGCAACACCCTGGTACACGTTTCTTAACACAGTAACTAGGCGTGTCTATATCCTGGTCAGTTATTATGTTAGACAAGTATTACTTAGATGGTTTAGATTGCTTAGTTGCCAAAGTAGATTCTGTTGAATGGAGTTCAACATGGGTTTGTGCCCCGTCACTCGTGCAATACTCAGTTGTGTAATATCACCTATTCGT
>JAAAKB020262110.1:0-18563 GCA_010014835.2 Apostichopus leukothele
GTGCATGAATGTTAATTATTCTGGGGAAGGTTGGGGGAGGGGATGTGTTTATAAGTTTATACATATTTATTATTAGGGCCAGTGACTTGTAAACATTGACGGATAGAGACTTTGGACTTCTGACATAAAACAGCAATGATCATGCACAGGAATCTCTTACGACATACGTAGAAGTGTAGCTCTATTCAGACGTCAGGCCTACTTGAAATGATCTCCTACTTGTAGACCACATGTGTATGTAGTCACATCTAACATCTAAATGTGAAGTAGTGAAGTCAAGTGTAGTCTGATGTAACAGTACTATTACAAATTGTAGACAAGTTTGTTCTTCTGAAGGGAACCAAGACCATACTAGTGCGATAAACTTATCAAGTACCTACAGAGAGAGTTTGATATGCAATCTTATTGAAATGTTCTTGATAAATTTTCAGCTGCTCATCGGTAAACTACATACTTAATTCCCTTAAAATTGTACCGTGTGTATATATGTATATACATACATTCCTGTGGTTTATTAGTGTGCCACCCTTGACTAGCTAAAGTTTCATTGCAAGTAAATGAACTCGAAGGGAAAATATTGAATTTTTCAATTTTTCATGATCGATCAAGAAGTAGATTTATGTATGTTAAATGTTGTATTAATATTATTATTATTATCATCACTAAATAGTAATTAGTACTGGGCAACAAATCATGAAAATCTAATGAAACTGAAATTTGTAATCACTCACTAATTAATATTCAACTTGCTGAAAAATGTCTGTGAGGGTCTCGTACAGTAGTTTGGTCAATCGCAGTCTCATTTCGATTAATAATACCCTAAGTAGAAGAAAAACATTAACTGTTTAAGAAGTGGTGGTCTCTCTTGTCTTGAAGAAATTGGAATTTCATCCATTTAATCCTGCACACAAATAGATCTACCCTGGACAGTTTGTTTTTTAACAGGTATTAAACTTTGTGTGGCCTGGTTAACACCCCTGCAGGCTTTACCCGATATATTTGTTGAAAGTATCACAAAAGTTCAAAGCTGTTTGCAGAGCTTTTTACTGTCCCCATCAAACAGAAACAACATTTAATTCTTTCCAAGGTCTAAATCTTGAAGTGATGAGATGTTCAAAAACAACCCATTCAAATCCACCCTGACCCTGTCCTCAGAATAATGCACAATACACACACCAATGGTCAATATGTAAGAGGCCCCCCTAGATTGAAGATAAAGAATAGTGACTGAGTGCATTGTAAAGTTTGTAAACTTCAGTGGACAAAAGCTGACTTTAGCCACTTGTAACTCAGGTGAAAAAGAAAAGGGTTATTTTAGGTCAAAAGTGGTAACATGAATATTCATGACCATGTATGAGAGTCCTTTCATTCTATTGATTACAGTGTCGTAACAATGTATTTACCTCCGTCACTGCAGTTTTTGTCAAACCATCAAGATTTAAATTGGAAGGAAATGTGTTGGCCGATTCCCAACTCAGGGCTTGTGGGTGGGGTGGGGGGGGGGGGAACTGACAATTGTGGGGGCTTTTCAGCATAAACTGTTCATATTTTTTTTTTTTTAATTAGATATAATGTAATGACGATATGAAGTTTGATTGTGTTACCTCTATGGCGGCAGTCTAAGGCATTGTGTTTCTGTACAGTGTAATTGAATATCACGTATAGAAATGAGACTACTAGTACCATAGTGCCTAGCATGTACAATATATCATATCACTCTTCTTCTTCACAAGATGGCGATAGTAAAGTGTACAGTACTACAGTAGTTATTCCATGGATGTATTTCACTAGGTACGTTACTTCACTCGATGGCTGCATGACGACGTTAAACCAGTTTCCTTTCGCTTCTCTTTATGTAGTCCGTTGTAATTCCAGGTGGAAAGCATACTGCAGTCAAATTCATATATTGGGCTATACCTGGTAACACTGTGAATATCCATGCCACATATTAACTGCATTAAATTATAATGCAAAGTTGCAATCATTACATAATTTACTGTAAGACTTTGTCAGACCTATATGCTGTCAGTATTAATGTACCATTCACTTCATGTGGTTTTGAAAGACAGAAAGATGCTGACACCCAAATCCTAGGCATGACATATCATTTTTTGTACAACGAAAAAGGTGGTATACAGTTTGGATACAGTCATACAATCTAATGTGGAATACTTGAAATAGAGTACCAACATTATTGGGGGAGGTGGGAGAGTTTTGGCCTAAAGTTGTGCTGAACTGAACAAGTGGTGTGCTTTTAACTCTTTCTAGAGCACTTCTGGCAATTAGTATGTATTTGTATGTATGTATTTAAGATCCTCCTGCAAACAGGAACTCGCGAAGAAGCCACAATTGGCTTATCAAAGCCGCAAGCTGACCGAAGTCAGTCTCTTAGATTCGATCATATTTAATGTCCATGATTATGAATTTTCAATTGTCAACAACTCTGTAACTGGATGACATACATTAATCTTGGAGTGACTCGCGCTCGGGACCTTATGATTGAAAGGCACAGGCGTTAACCACTGAGCTAACACTCCTAGATATTTTGGAAGCTATTGTACCGCACTGCACACTCCCTGTGAAAAATTGTTAAAATTTTGTTATGTATTTAGAGTATACGAATGAGAATAGAGTACATACAGACACACTGTGCATATTCTGGGTTACACTTGCCCAACACCTCCTTATCACCTTAGCTCTCCTTCTCTCCCAAAAGAACAAACTTTTAACATAGCAAACAAAACTAAAAAAAAAATATAAAATTTTTCTCAAATTTCTTGATTTATTTGTTCACTTCCAATCCACACTGTTGAATAATTCCGGAGTCATTAATGAAAGGCTGCATTCTAACATGGGCTGCATTATTTACAACACAAGGACCTGGGTATCGCAAAATCAAACAGACTGTGCAGTATTTAAGCAATATATGCCAATAGTTGTATAATTTATAATAAAACGAAACTGAAGAAAAGGAATAAAGATGAAGAAAGCAAACTCCTTTAGATATATACTGTAGATACAGCAGTTCTAGGATTTTCTCAAACAATCAAAGGATTTTAGGGGCTTTGCTCAACTATTTTGGGTAACATTTGAAAATGCTAACTGGCAAGTAAAAGCTTTTTAAATGAGCTCTAAATTGGCTTCTCATAGCAACAGATTATTTATATGCCCGTTGCCAGTAACGATTATTCATGATCGTATCCACGACGAATTGAAAGTTAATGCTAAGGGACTGTACGTCGTCGGCGATCCCACATTGCTAGCCTAAAATGGCAAATATATTAGGGGGGAAAACAATTGTAGGTGACATAAATCAACAACTTCGAAGTAGTGTTTATTTGGATATGGTATTCATAACACTGTGTTTGTGAATTTACAACCATCGTAAGACAGACTTCAAAAGCACATCTGGAATTTCACCCAATATGCTAGATAGTCAGTTAGGGGTCACCTTCGTTCAAACTTCAACAAGCATTTTAGTACAGTCAGTACTCTCTAAAAAAAGTTATCTTATCCACACTGTGATACAACATTTGTCTATTTTTTTAATTATCCCAAAATGGCTGAGAATAATTTGGTGGATCAATGCCTGTAGGACACTACTTTTGAAACCAACAAGCAACTAGTTTCAATGTGTTATAATCGAGACCAGTCACTATTCAGATCTTGAAGTTTGTATGAAAGAGATTAACATATATTGAAACAAACTTAGTAGCGTCATGCATCCCTTTAAATATTGTATCAACATTCAGTGGAAGATCGCATCGGTCGCAATACTTCTATGGATTGCAGATGAATAATTAGTTGGTAGGCATTTTATCTTCAATAATCCTTCCTTTTTCAATACCCCCCCCCACTATCCATCACCCCACCCCTGTTTTCTAACTAGTGCAATATATACCTGTACCGATGCATGGAGCACAGTGCAGCACAGCATATGTGCTAAAAACAGGGTATCCTACTATGCATTGTTGTACCACCTCTGAATATATCATCCTTACAAAAAGCCACATGTATACTTTAAAACTTTCTGGAAGAGAATTACAGATCCCATTCTGAGAATTATAGATCCCATGATATAACTAGCATTTATTTTTTCTTTGGTTAAAATATACCTTCTCTATTATCAAAAACCACATCAGTACTTAAGGTACAGTAGCTTTCAATCAGGTCAAATCTAAAGATCTTAAATTGCTAGATAATAAATTGTGAGATTAAAGTTTTTAAAATGAAAACCCCAGGTTGGGGGGTAGCTTTAAGCAGTGAACCTTCACAAGTATGTAGAGTATGCCAGACAGGGTTGTTGAGAGTACCCCTCTGGCAAGGAAACTGCACAACAGTGTATTTCAAACCAGAGCTCTTCATGGTAACAGCCAAATATGGAAACAGAACTCAAGTCTCTACTTTTGAGTATAAACACTTAAAGGTCAAAAAGTAATCATGACTTTTAAGATGGAAAAGAAAGGGAAATGGGTGAATGGGTTTGTAAAATAGACCAAGTGATAGGTAGAAGCAGCACATTGTTGTTGAGTCAATCAATGATTATATCATTGGGATTGTCCTCAAGGAGTTGAAATTTACAAAAGACTAGCTTTAGAAAGGTAGGGCTGCAAGTTGTCTTTTTGCACAGAGTGCTTCAGGCTCAGCAAGCACTAACTAGTTTCTACTTGAATATCATGGGAAGTAAACATACTGTAGCTTCTGGGTACCTTATTATGCTTTCAAGTGAATCTGTTTGGTAAGACTAGTTATACAGTATGATAAACAGTGTGCTGTACAGTTACAAGCTGAGAACTTTTAATTGCCTATAGAATATAGCGCCGGTATAATCAGTCATATTTATTCACTTTATCTGATATTTTCATAAAGTGCAGAGGCTATATATTTACTCAAATTGACCAGACTTGTTTCATGCATACATAAACACATATATAGTTATCGTTCATAATTATCCTAGCAGTATTTTGATATATATCATGTAACAGTTTATTCTTCATTGATATCTAAGGTGTAAATTAAATGGCAGAAAATTATAAAGGAATATGTGACTTGAGACTATAGATCAACTGTGTTGTCAAGAATATTATAAATCAGCATCATCATCATAGAGTTTCTTGGGTTCCTGAATAATGTCTTTGTGATAAATCTTACCCTTTCATTTATTTCTGTAGTACTGTAGAGATCTCCACAGTGGAACAGGTAAATGAAAGTTAGAAATTTGTCAGTACATTCTGATATTATTCGAAAGAATTAAGAGAAACATTAATCTAGCAGGATACCTGTATTTAATTCAATAAATAATACATGTATAAGGAATATTAAATTTATAGCTTGTAGAGTGATTGCACATCCACTCACCCAAAATCCCTGTCGGGTACATTTCCTCCTGTACCCCCCCCTCCCCACCCCCACCATAGCCTTCCCCTCCACTATGTATTTTATCTTGTGAACTTCATGAAAGGTAATAAAAGAAATGATATATTGCGCATCAATTATTACACTTACTTAAAACTACTTATTATTAAAGAATTGAATGTCTAGTGAGGCCAAAGAACACCTCTTCACAATAGCAACCAAGCCACATTCTTCTAAAGCTACACTCGTAGCCGAGTTTGATTTTGTAATGTTCAGGAGCATACAGGAGCATACTTAAACGAGAAACATGTTTGCTTTAAGTTGTACATAATGATGATTGTGAATATTTCTCGGAATTTTATGTACTTAGATGGTTAATGGGGGGGGGGGGGTAACTTGATAATTAATTAAGTAATGGAAAGTGGGAAGATTACTTCACCAGTGTGAAATTCTTAGAAACAGATCAGATGATGATATATTTTGCAAATATCATCCTCTCCATCTCCCATACAGAGATTAATATACGTTCACTGCTGAAACTGAAAAGGAAAAATAAAACTGTGGGCGACTTAATGACACCTACTGTACTTCTCAATTCTCTTGGGTTAAAATAAGGAAAAGGATTATTTTCTTTTTTTAGGAAGACTGGGCCATGATCTCAACTACTAAAAGTAATTATCATTAATCTGCAAAAATTGTAATACTGATGAGCTGCTCTCCCAAGAAGCTAAGAAATATTAGTTATTCATCATAGATAGTGATTTTCCTTCTTATGCAACACTAAAAAACTGGCGCAAGTCTTTTATTGATATATTATAACATGGAGACTTTGCAAGCAAATCTATTTTGTTAAAATTTGTGTTCAACACCTTTTTTTGCTTTGAAAGATTTTGTTTGCCAAAACGTGATTCTATATTTCAAACTCCAACAGAACAACAAAATATTGTGATGGTAGGGGTAGGGGGATGGGGTTCTAAGGGAAGGGGATGAGGGGATTTATTCCCTTGTTAGGCATCTCTTTGTTGTCAGAATTGCTGATGACATTTCAGTATATGACCTGACCTTTGCCCCTGTCTGTCATATCTATTCGTCTACGAATGATCGCTAGTTTATCTCGGTTTAATTCCTCCTGATCCGATGCGTCAAACTTGATAATCACCTCAAGAAACCAGCCAGCCGTCAACGTCAGGTAACGCTCCCAAACAGTCCTTCCATAAATTGCGCCAAATTTTTTTGACCCGCTGAAGAACATCATTATCAGGTTGAAGAATGACACGATACTGCAAGGACGGTGATTCATGCTGGGTGTACCTTACTCATCTATATAGCTCAGCAGCAGAGGATTCAAACACACAGCAGCAACAACCTCCTCTTACTCGTATGTATTGCGGTTTATTGAATGGCTTAATGAGCATCTATGTACATGACGATGAAGAAGACACTGCAGCGGTGAGTTCACCATCTCAACAGCGGCAAGGAGGAATGAAGCAGGCGATGACTCATCTTCATCAGCTGGTAATGAACGCACAAAGGGAGAGATTGGGGCTTTTGACTGTGCAGGAGGAGGCGGTGATAGAACAAAATATTCTAGGATCGGAAGGAAAAGAGGGAGAGGAAAACAAAAAATAAAGAAGCAACGTTAAACTGTGCCAAGAGCAAAGAAAAACATGGCAAAATATTTTATGAATTTCTTTTGAATGGCTGATAGTATTGAACATATAAATACCACAGACATTGTATGACAGAGCATAATCAGAATTCAATTGTGCAAACATACGGTCAAGAACTGGAGATATAAAGTTCATAACCGTCATGATTGATACCACACAATACTGCTACTAGTATTACAAAATCTCAAAACTGTGATATATTTAAAATATTAAATGGTTCCTTTCATCATTCGTAAATGTTTTTTTATCCCCTTCATTTTAAACCATCCCAGCTTTTCCATTATCTGTTTTTGCAAAGAAGGTCTTGAGATACAGAATTCAGTACGTCTAGGTTTTAATGTATATAAGGTTACTTTGGATATATGTCAGTCATCTTTGAAAAAGCTTGACGGAATCAATCCGACAAATTAATATTCTTACGAGAAAATAGTCTGTTCAAAGCTGTTACATAATCCCCCACTATATAACTCCCGTTTGTTTTGTGGTATAGTAATATTCGTGCAAAGTACAGTACTAAATTGTGTTGAACTTCTATTTGACCCAAAGATTGATTAACATAATCATGTTTACTTTAACCACTAAACAACACCAACGTCCAGAATCATATATACTGATAGGTCCCGATTTCTGATGTGAAAGTAATGTAAGGAAGTAATTTATACGGTATCGCATCCCAAAATGCTGTATACAAAGTGGTCAAGTTGCTGCTATACAAGCGTTAAGATGTATAGCAGTTTTCTACACCAATTCTACTATCAATGAGAAAAGAATTCTTAGCCTTGGAAAATGCAACATAAATTTAAACACTAAATAATTCCCTGTAAATATATGAAAATTGGTTAAGTGTTGGGATATGCTTCGGAAGGAAAAAAATTATTGAAGTCTTCAGACAAAAAAGGGGTTAAAAATAACTGAATTTATAAATATACAGTACAGCATATCTAATGACTAGGTGTATATATACCCTGAGACGTTTGCACTGAAATTTTTAACATTTTAACATGGAATGGACTATTTTTGGACGTAATCTTCAAAATCAATCGTTGTTTGTTTGGTCCTTTTAGCGCTCTAGGATCATAAAAGAGAGACAAGCTTGCTGCGTATTAACAAATGGAATCGTGTCAGGGAATAAATTATTGTCATACATGAGGTATCTCATACCAAAACCATAAAATTTAGGCCAAATTTTGCAACAAAAACCTAAGATGTGAAGCAGTTTTGGTAATTTACACAGAACCTTGAACGGAAGAGACACAAGTTCAACATTTGAGCTAAATTGCAAACATTAATGTATGCTGATTGACTGACTATTTGCATAATAATGACTAATGCAGTATCAATTAGTTGTAAAGACCGTTGATACTATACAAGCTAGTGTGTGTTAATTAGCTCATATATTCAATGTACAGGCTGTAGCTAAACTCATTATCAGCTTGCACTTGTAAGCTATACTTTACCTTGAACAGTGAAGCAATTTGCAACTTAACAAGCATTTTCACAACTAATTTGTGGGCTAATTTGTCTATCTATAGGTATCAGCTTTGTTATATATAGCTGAGAATATCTCTTTAAATTACCAAACTTAGAAATATTACTGTTCTATTTACAAGGAGGTCATGGAGATTACATACTACGGTAGTGGAAAAATAGTTTTAATAATAATCATAATCAGCAGTTATATTTATGACGCCGAAGCGACCACAAATGTGGGAGAAACCCGCAAGTGAAATGGATTACAACTTACACATCGGGTGGCTCCCAATTCAACATTTTAACTCAAATTTGCAATCTTTTCAATTTAGAAAGTCATTTCAGATGGGAAAACCGTAGATGGTACTCTTTTTTATTTTTTTATTTTCTTAGCATAGGGGTACATCCCAACAGGGTGGGTTTGCCAGGTCTGGGGCAACCTCCCATTATTTTCCTAAGTAGTTTCCTTCACTCATTTAAAGCTTCCAAATTTTTGTGCTGCTTGTCTTCCATTTCATTCGCTACTTTTAATTGCTATCGATTGTCTGTTTCCCCCACCCCCCAAAAAAAGTTCCAATTAACCTGCAGGAGCCGTGCCTTGCACGGCTTGAACAGGAATTTCATTCTGACCATGCAATGTAGATGGATGAAAAACCCACCTTACTACGACTCGGCCGGGTATCGAACCCAGAACCTCCCAAATGCTAAGCCTCATTGCTTCAAATGCCATCGCCTTTATCCAATCGGCCACAGCACCGGTATAATCACTTAACACCATTTGCAAACTAGCAACACAAGTAAACAATTGAAAGTGATTGGGTAGAGAGGGAAGGGGGGGGGGTGTGGGGAGCATGTAGCCCTCACTCCGTAAGTTTTCAGTTACTCAGTAAGTTAATATCAAAGTGCAGCTCCCATAAATCTGTCTCATCTTCTTATTATTTAAAGCTAATATTTTTACCCACACAGACTTCCATTTCATAACAAGCTAGCAACACAAGTAAAAATTTGAAAGAGATTGGGTAGAGAAGGATGGGGGGTGGGGGTGGGGGGAGGATGTAGCCCCAAGGAAGAGAGGAACAGAGACACCATTAATATTAAAAACTTGATAATTCTAATGCCTTTTGTACAATTTTCAGCAACTTGTTGCCCCCACCTCTGTTTTCTCAGTACCTGTAAGTTAATATCTAAATGCAGTTCCCATGAATCTGTCTCATCTTCTTAGTAAAGCTAATATTTTACCCACATAGATTTCCATTTCAATACAATGCATTTGCATGTACCACTTGGCTGACCTATCCCCCCATATTGGGTATGAACTCTTGAGTTTGTTCCCTTGAAAAGCTTTACTGTAAGCAAGAAAAGCAGGCAATTTCATTTAACATTTATACCATCTAGTTTAGTGTGTGTCACAAGGAAGTACTACTGACGTTAGTTTCCTCTACGTTCATTGTGTCGTGGAAAATTGGGTGGATGGTTTCCTAGTACGCAATGTATTCCATGTTAAAGTTGAAACTCGTGGGTTGGATGTTGTCTGAAAATCTACAGGAACTTTTCACCTACTATAAACACCTGTTGCTAAGTAACACATAAAATGTTGCCTTTGCTTTTCCAGTGGTAAATGTTGATGCTTTATGACAGATTGGCATCACTAGGGTGTGCTTTGAGTTGCTGTTGCTCCCTCAGCCTAACCTTGCATTACTAACAAAACAACTTTGATAGTCCTCAACTCTCCTATCACCCACCTTCTCTACATTTCCTATGCTATCACCATCTTTGAACATTGCACTACTTAGCAAAATACTTCACAAATATGCTGTAATACATAAATAAACTTCATTAAAATGTTGTCAAATGTACTCATTTTCTTGCCCAGATATAAATTATTTTAATATCAAATAATACCCTGTAAATCACTGCTAATTAAACTAATGAATTTAAAACATATATACACTTAATTGACCCCCTGATGCTGGTTGTTTTTAATTAGTTATCATATCAAGAGTTCTAAATAATATCAACGTTATTAAACATAAAGTTCGCTATTTGGTTTTGACAAAAGCTATAACTTAGTACAATCTTCCAATAATGGAGTTCTGTTTTGAAGCTGAGAATCAAAGACCCAAAACTTTGATTACAAATTGCACATGGTATAAACCAAAAATGGCTTTCCCGACTTGCTACTAGATACTTACAGTAGGCATGTGTGTCAACTATCAAACCCATATACATCAAGGTTTACAGTTCATACATGGTTCAACATAACAATGTGTATCATTCTAGATAAATTAAGGTTTACAGTTCAAACAAAGTACAGCATACTGTTTATCATTCTAACACTGGCATGCTCCTGTTCAGATTGTTCTACAAAAGCAGAGCACTGTCTGCTTGGAAGTTTATTCACTTATTCATTTTATGTACATGTATACTTTGTATGGGCATAGAACCAAGTTCAATGCAAATTTACTGGGCCAAAAGAAAATACTATGAAAGTGTTTAGAAAAGCAAATTTAGATCAAATTAACTCATGATGCAAACTGTTTTTGAAGTCCCATTTTATCATTTCTACAATCATTTAACAAACATGACCTTGGCATGTAAATTATTGATATCATGGACAGGACAGTGGTACCCATTTACTGTAGATCCAAAATGTTTACAACTCTAAAGACAATTCCCAGGAAATGTCTATGTTGCCAAACTGTTTCAGTACAGAAAATAAATTTTCTTTGTTCTTTTAGTGAACTGTTTCTAAACTTTATCACTCTGCCCAATCAAATTGTTTACAAACTGAATAATCAGAGAGATAAGGATCAGGTAGTATTTGCATAAGCGTTTCTTGGCATCCTTATAAATTGTGGTTTACAGATATTGCCACTAAGCTGATAGACTGGAACATCAAATAAGCTAAGGGAGGCCCTTTTGTCAACCAAAGCATTTGGGCAATTACAATGACAGAACTTTGCACATGTAGTTTATATTCAAAACATGAACAAAAGAGACACACAGGTACTGTAGGGAGAAGCTTTAATAGCAATTTGGTATATTAGTTCTTTAGCAATTCAAAAATACAAGAAATTGTGTGGAATTTATTACTTTGATTGTTCAATCCAACATCAGTGATCCATTACCTCACTTTTTAGCATGTTCTAGCATATTTCTTAACAAAAGGAAACAACTGAAAAAAAACAGTAAAAAAAAACAGTAAAAAAAAACAACAACAATATACAATCATAACTACAGGATGAAATGTTTCCCGAAAGGTAATGAGGATGGTATTGAAGAACTTAGCATACATAGTCTCTGTACATGTGACCTGATTAATTCACTTTGGCTTTGAGTACAATGTTTCTGTACGCTGCCGTGTTGGACGAATCTAAAGTCTGTCATAGTCACCGAACTTTGCAATCCGTGTTATAGTCACTGCTGAATTTGCAATCCGCGCCCCCCCCCCCCTCACCCCTACAATGTTGCAAGATTGGTAAGAGTGGCTTCATAGTTTACCCTTTCAGGAAACCAAAAAGGAAGAAGAAAATGTGTGAAGGGTTTTGATCCTTCTTGAGGTACTACGGTACAATGCCATTTATGAGATAGATGAATAACATGGCAACCTTACTAATTATCATTTTGTGAGTATAAATATCAATATGTAACCAAATGGGGATCAAATGGTAAACTGGAAATATATGGCACTTCCTATTTGTTCACTTCCCCTTTTGATATTATGTTGAATCTTTCATTAAACTTACCAAACATTTAGTTTTGGTATCTAAAGAGAACACCATTTCAAAGTAGCATATTGTGTTTGGTCCGAAATGTTTTCAAAACCACTTAAGTATTACTAACGTAAAGATGGTTGATTGATCAATGAAATCTGTCACTTTTTCTCCTTATTTTTCTTCTCATATTTGGAAAGTAGAATATTGTTCTACGTTGCAATGAATAAAGAAAATCAAACAATTGAAAAATTTGAAGCACATCTAGCTCGATGATGTCATAATTAGACTTGATCAAATCTTTTTAGGGTTGTGTATGAAGGAACGATTAAAGCTTTTCTTCTGAATGGTATTACCTTAATTTCTTTAATGGCTTTTTTCTTAATTTCCTTAATGGAATAACACTTTTCTTAGCAGTATGGTGTTGTGTATGACAGTTATCTCTATCACATTGACCAGTAAAGATGGTTAGGTTTGTGTCTCCTTTAAGGAACACACTCGAAAGAAAGTTAACACTGTAATTTCAACACTTCAAAAGTAGGACATTTTAATACCTGATCACTTTTGCGCTGCATCTGAAGAACAACGTATGGACACATATTACACGCGGGATATAACACGCTCATTAAATCACGGTCTGGTGACCAGCTCCTGATATCAGATGACGGGTCGGAAAATCGGATATGAGCTCACCTGTAATCACGATCCCTAGTAGTCAAAGGATCAGATCACAATGGTGTTAATAATGGTCTGTCTTATGCATATATTTGAAATTATGATCAATGGGGGCTAATTCCCATGTTTGATGGGATCGTCAAATATTAAAATGAAACTATTGTAAAACCGATATAGTTTTATTTTTAATAATCTGTTACAGCTCTGTTTATATTTTATTTTATATTTATGTACCTTCCGCTTACTTCTTCTATATTTGAAGATCAGCGTATTTGCTGGTCATGCAGACATGGAAGTTGCTATTGATTTTTTGTCAATATCTTCCATTATCTGCTTTCCGTTTGCGGCTCCTCTTGTCTGCTCTTCACGTCTGCTAGCTTCAAGCAGGTAATAGGATAATGTTAGAAGACTAATAGAGAAACTGACGCTGTTCAAGGGCAGGTGGCGTTTAACAGATGCAGGTGGAGCTATTCGATTGCGGGTGACACTCGACAATTTATGCGAGAATGCATGGTTTCGGAGCAAATTCTAAAAATTGAAGCCAGTCGGTTGCCTTCCATCAATAAACAATGGCAAGGTTTGCAATACAAACTATCAAGTCTAGTTTGATCTCTTCCAACCCCCCCCTCCACGTACCCCCCCTTCTCGCTCATCCCATTTTTTGAAAACCCCAAGGAGCCTTTTCCCCCTTTTTCATAAATTAGAAATGTCCATTTTTTGTTGATTGATTGATGATGAAAAGTATCCCTTTTCATTTTTGTAATGAAAAGGGCACTTATTGTTATTTGAAAACTGATTTTTGTGGATAGATAAAGAAAACTGTCATTAGAAAGGGCTCTTTCATTTCCAAAAGGGGAAAAAATAAAGAGCAAACTTTCAAAGTGCCATTTAGTTCAGGGACTTTATAATACTTGACTTTGTGATGCAATTGTAAAGAGGCTGCATATTTCTATCACGACATATTGATGTAATTTTCACGGGTTTACTTCCTCAAAATCAAAGTTACAATTCCCACTGCCATTTGAAGTTTGTGCCACCCCCTTCCCATCCCCACCCCCTCCAACCCCAGAAATTGAACCCTCTTATGCTGCCTCTGTGCTGGAGAGTATTCAAGCTGATTCAAAGCATTTCAAGAGTTGTGTTCTGAAACAAGTGACCAACAAGTTGTGGAATTTTTAAAACCGTGACAACTTGTAACTCACATTACCAGCATATCTCAAAGAAAAAAAAATCACAAGGATGTAATAATAACATATCAATTACTGGATGTGAAAGCTCTCACAATTACTGGTTGTAATAAACTAGAAGTTACATCATTTATTGTCTGATGTTATAGCATTGCTGGTATAACTACATGTAACAGCCACAAAAAATTTAAAAAAAAAAAAAAAAAAATAGTAATAATATAATGAATGAAACGAGAGGCTGGATTGATTTTCTGACGTGTTTCCAGATTTTTCATATACAGGAAATTCTGACCAAATTTATATCCAGTTTTGAAATAGATTAAAAAGTAAAAATAGAAAGGGTCAGTTTTCTATTTAGGTTAGTGTAAATGTGTATATGCATCCTTGAACCATTCTTAACTTTATATCAACCAATCTTCTCAAATTTATGGACAACAATGAACCCCTTGCCCTGTACTCAAATAGTTTATTTTGTACTTTCAAATTCAGTCATATGTATACCTATTGTTCAAAACAGTTTAGTACCCTTGACCTAATAGTTCAATCAAATTCAATGTATACCCAAAAAAAAAAAAACACAAAAACTAAAAAACAAAACAAAATCAACAATTAAAAACAAAATAGGAATCAAAGCGAGAGAGAGAGAAGGAAAAAAAGAAGAAAGAAAATCCTGTGGAATGAAGAAAGATTAGCAAATCACTTGGCACAATGGTTGGTTGGTGTTAAGAGTCTCAACTTTAACCGCTGCTATTTTCGTGCAGGTCAGCAGCTTCAGTCATTATTTCTCTTGCAGTTTATTTATTGTATGTAAACAGCTCTATCCCTATTGTACCATGCAGGATGCACATTAACAGTGAAACCCATTGCAGCCAACTTCATACAGAAGAATCTGGCCATTGATTTTCTTTTCAAGTTTGGCCTTGGTAACTAGAGGCTGGGGTCAGGGTTTAACTCAGAAAATGGCTTTTGAAGGTTATTATAAAAAGAGCCTGAAAAAACCTTGGCCTAGGCAACTTTATGAAACTAAAAGTAGACCAAACAGTAAAGCTGGCTGTATTTATGTCAGGAGGTACAAGAAGAGGGGGCCCTTGGCCTTGTATTTGATCAGCAGTTTGAGAATTCAGCAAATAAAAACACTTCTGAGATTTGGCCTTGGGATGGTCAGCAATAGGTCACATGTACTAGTAGAACCAGGGAGTTGTTATGGAACTGAGTAGTCTTTTTAGCAAACTCAGAATCACATGATGTGAAAGTACTGCTGAAGAATAAATAATGAGGTTAACCTTAGAATTTTCTTGATTTGATACCCCCCAAAAAAAAGAGAACAAAAAAGTTGTGCATAAAAAGCAAAGCTCTTTTCAACTTTAGCCACACATTCACTGTAGCAGTCTAGCAGAATTGTTTTCTCCATTGAACTGCATAATTTCAAACTAATTTGCTAAAAATTATAAGTTTACATAAAATTTGAATATAAACTTCCTAATAGATAAATGCTGAACAGCTGCAAAGAAGCAAAGATAAAAGAAAGATAGAATTGTTCAAGCACCATGATTTTTTTCTCAGTTTAAAAAGTTTGCGGACTTTTTCCAATTGCTCAATACCAAACCACCATTACAATGTAATAAACTCATAAGCTTGATTTGTCAAATTTAACTTTTTAAAACTTCAGTAAAAGTGGAAAACTTATCAATTTTCTTTGTTTTTATTTGTGTTAAATACTAAATATGGAAGAGGTTTTAAATTGCTACAAATTTTCGGTATGGCAAAAAGAAATTATGATCATTAGGAACTAGAGTGTGGACATGTTCAAAATATAAGTGGAAGTATAGGGCCTAATGTGGAATTGAAATCATTGGTTTAAGATGAAAAAAGTTTGATCTGTTAAAAAAAAAAGTTGGGGTATGTTTTGAACAGGGATAGGAAGTGGGTATGTTCCTTAAACAACATATCAAAGTAGTTAACAAATTTAAAAACATGGGAAAGTTCACTCCTCCCTGTCTCCATTTATGAAAAATTTTGCAGCTTAGATTTGGAATATGTGAATTGTTCTTTAAAGAACTAAACTATCCCGCTCTTCCCCCCCCCCCCCCCCCCTTCTCCTCCCCATCCGTAAGCTACTGTAACACCTCCCATTAGGCAGCAGTTCTGTGGAAACCAATACTGTTTGGCAATGATAAACGACAGTTCTCATGTTTTGCACTAGTTCTATGCATCATGGTCCCATCATACAGAAATCAGTATTAAATACATGCAAGTTCACCTTAATCAGCACTAAATTCCCATCATTATTCAGCTAATTTTTCTTCACAACCATGAGTTGTTTTGTCATGGGAAAGAAAAAAGTATGAATTTGTTATAACCTGGAATCAAAACTACAAGCAACATTTTTCATGAAATCGGTCATGTTACCTTGACAGCTTCCTTCCTTAACAAGCCTAAATATTTGGAACTTTAATCTTCAATAAACTACATAACAGTGCTCTTCTAACAAAATGTCCTCACTGTTTATTCGTTTCAAAGTCAACCCTAAGTTTCACATCCCTTCTTTTATCAAATGGAAGATTCCTATTACCAAGCTCATGCATGAGTCAGCTCTCGTCCAATCAGAACAGAGACACACATATATGAATATTGATGAATGGTAATTCTGCTTGTTCATAGGGGGAAGTCTGCTGTATTGTGCCACGGTTGTATAGCATCAGTGTATTGTGTGTTGTTACCCGTTTGTTTATCTACACTGTGTGTAGTGTGCTGAACTAGGCTGATGATGTCATCGTGACTGAGAAAAGAGTGCTTCTACGAAACAAAGACCATTTGAGGGTCACATAACAGAAGTACACAGAGACACCTTACCATATAAAGGCCATCTGTAAATTTGGATTTGCTTCAGACCATAAAACACTTGCAAAGGAATATACTTTGGGGATTTTTTCTTAGGGTTTTAAGCAATCCTACTATAACATATTTTTGTTTTATCGAGGCAAGCGGTGTATTGTGCACGCGACTATACACACGTTGGATTTTCATTTCTTTGTTGGAACCGCTATTGGATTATTTATGTGTGTACCGATTCTTTCGTTGCAAGATGTATTGTTTACGTATTAACAAACAATAGGTAAGAATTCGTAATTAAGAAAATAAACTTTCGTTACATATTTTAGACCATAATGGTATCCAAATTTTTAGAAATATTTGGGTTTTATAATAATACTTGTAATAAAATTCCAATTGGTAGCAAAATTGATAAAAACTGGAATAAAGGAAAGTTTATCATCAATATTGTCACATGATATAGAAAGTATCAAATGTTGTTCATTGTGTAATAATACATAGGGGATTAATTTACACACTACTTGATATACTTTGGTTACAATGTATTGGTATCTTTCAAGCCTGAGTGTGTAACCTCTAGATATTTATGTAGCTATGTTATTATTTTCTTTTAAATCAATATTTAATATGTATGTTTGGTTATAATTTCAACATTTTTTTCGGCAACTTCAATTTAAAATGCTTGTATTTGCATACTTCTCTGCTATTAGCTCAGCAGTATTATCCAACCAAAAGATGTTTACCAATACGATGTGGAAAGATATTAGTTTAATAAAAGGGGAGCTAAATATTAAAATGCAACTTATACCCTTTTCATTTCATCTAAAATATTACATGGTTTGTGATTTAAGTCAGGAGGTTGTCTGGTCTGTTCGTTCGCGATCACCCACTATATACCGGATCGCAGTAGCATTCCCCTCTAAGCACTGTATACAGTAATAACATGTATACATATGCCTTGGAATAAACTGCATGCATGTATACACACTGAAGGTACAAATTCTCATTGTTTAACAGCTGTTGCACAAGGTGCAGGTAACCAAACCTATACACACTGCCTGTACTTCCATACAGAGTCCTATGCCTCTGTGAGATTTCACTTTCTGAAATGTCCCTGGCTTAATCTAAGTACTTCCTTAATTTCTGCTGGCTAATGTTTTCTTTGTGTGTTTGGGACATATGAGCAGGCAGGAAATATTGATGGCTCAGTTGTACCGGATCACGTAGCAGGGTGGGTACTCTGCAATCATACCGCTAGCATATAACGAACCATCTTTTGGTACGTATTTTAAAGCCTGAGAAAATAAACTCGGACATAGAAAAGCTCTGAATCTTAACAAAACCCTATATATAGGTGTGCGTGACATTAAGGCAATTGTTTTGACGGTATCGTTTTGAACGACAGCTGGTGAAATTTTGAATCGGAATTTAATGACCCATGTCCATTTTCAACGCAATTTGAAATACATAACAGATGTGTACGAAGTGCTGTATGCTGATTTGAATGAATGCCATGAGATATATGTTGAATGTTATTGCCAGACTACTAGGTTGTCTGAAATCACATTCATGTAAATCATGTTATGAAAGCAAACTGGCACAGTCTTTCTCTCAAGCAAGGTGTGCAAATTATTATTTTCATTCAGTTTGTCCTTTAGAAC
>JAAAKB020262111.1:0-10033 GCA_010014835.2 Apostichopus leukothele
TTGTGATGTGTTTACGTACAAGTCGTTGTGATACCACTGACAGGACCTCGGAAGGGCCAAGCAGGCAAATCCAAAATAGGGGGAAGGGCAGGGGGGGGCTTGTCATAACCTACTTTAGTCTAAACCTAACGCATGATAGGTCAACCATGACTAGAGGTCGTGCAGCATGTACATCTTTGTCAGTACTACACTTCATAATGTGAGGGCAGCAAACATACAAATGTGTGGGGTTTTTTTTCTTTTAGAGAAATATAAATATAAGATAATCCATACATATGGTACATGTGGTAAATGAAAAGAAAATTGGTTTACTTAATAATAAAACAGGATCATTTGTGATGGTAACACATGTCATATTTTCTAATGTAACCGATTGAAAACCAATCAAACGTCTGACTTAATCCCTACTGTTCGATGTCCAAAGTCAAAAAAAATGTATGTACTCTTACACATTTCGTTATTAAACACCTTTCGTGTATTATATATTATTTCATGTAACATCTGAGTACAAAGAAAGATATATGGCAGTATCATGAGTTAGCAGTGATAGAAAGAGAATATACTGTACTAGAGATGCTGTGAACACCAAATACACTCAAATATGTAAAATTGTTAACTGGAGTCATGTACCATCAGTGAGAAGATAATGAAATAAATCAGAAATTAAAAAAGTTGTCCAGCCAATACTAACTGATTAGAAACAAAAAGTCTACACCTGGAATTGAAGGAAGTATTAACGATTCTGTATTGCATTGTGTAGTCTGTCCTCACCAAGGCAATTAACCTA
This sequence comes from Apostichopus leukothele, assembly GCA_010014835.2. NCBI lineage: Eukaryota > Metazoa > Echinodermata > Holothuroidea > Aspidochirotida > Stichopodidae > Apostichopus > Apostichopus leukothele. The sequence continues at coordinate 788 of JAAAKB020262111.1, forward strand.
GATATCACCAGGTAACACCTCACACTAAGAAACTGAAAGAGTCACTGAACAAACATGCCTTGTTTGTACTACTACAGACTTTTGTGAGTATAATGGAGAGAGGTTATCTCTATGGTGTATAAATACTCGATACACCCCCTGCTTTCCTCAATAATCCATTTTGTGTGATGTCAGAAAAGAAGAGTCATTGGATGGGTCGGGGGGGGGGGGTACAAGGCACTACAAACATCAAATAAAACCAACACTGGATCATCCTCAGTAGAAAAGCCACCAGGACTGTTAGGACTGGGCATGTGGCTTATTGTCAATGTGTAATGCCAAATATGGATTCAATGCAGAACTACCATACAGTAACACTCCACACACATCTTCGCAATTTAACCAACAGAGGAAAAAGTGGCTGTACTCTCTTGTTCTGGTCACTACACAGTAAGCCACCTTGACATTGTAAAGTTTTTAACAAAATGTATCATATCGGTAGATCTACAGCAATGATTTGTCCCCATGAAAGGATGTATACATGACGATGAAACAAAGAGTGACTGATTAAATTTTCACAACGATGCTTTTTGTTTGTAACAGGCAGAAACTCAAAAAAATATGTAAACTGTAAATGAAACGACTAGATGGAAAAATTCAATGTGTATGAAGAAACCAGAGTTAAGGTATTCATTAGTAATACAGGTCTTAAGAGAAATAATGTGAAGCCCAAAACATGCTTTTTGACAGTACAGTAGTTGCATCACGTTAAAGTGTGTCAACTGTAACAGGGAGAAAGTGGCGTGTGCAAAGTTTCAACAAATGCTGTAAAAAAGGTAAAAATCCGTTTTTTGTCTTTTTATAAACCAGTGAGTATGAAAATAAGCACTGAGATGCTTGTTAATAGATGTGCAAGAAATGTGAGTAAAATCATCCCGTAGAGAATACAGAGTTCCCTGTCCATAATGTGTGCCTACTGGTTTATTGCCCAAAAACTGATTTTTTTAAATTTTTTTAAATGTGGTGATGATCAGTATAACATTGAACTCTGACATCAATTTATCAAGTAGAAACAGATTTATCAAGTACATACAAGTATATTTTGCACACAAAGGCATGGAAACAATTTTCAAGACAAAGTTTTTACCAATGTCTGAAAGTAACACACCTCTTCAAAAAAAAAAAAAAAAAAACACTTTTATCTGGCAAGAATCAATACAAAGCCACAGAGAATGAGCTTCACATACTAAGTCATCATACATCATAACATCAAATTCGTTCAGGAACTATGTATGGTTTTACTCATACATCACTGTCCAGCCAAACTGCCTACTGTCACCAGCAATTTTTTTGTATGCAGCCAATAGACAGGACTCTCAAAACATATATTTTCCTTAGACAAGCCATAAGTTTTGTCTGCTTTGGTTTACTAACTAATAACCATAGATGTCATATTCAAGCAACCGACTAACTAAAGCCATTGACTTTGGTCTGCCAAATCTTTGGAAGTTTTCAGAATTATCCTGTGGATGCTAACATTCAAACAACCCACCTATTTCAACATACCCACCAAAAAGCTTATTCCTAAAATACTTACAACCTTACAAAACTTACCTGTTTGTACTGCAGGGGTAGTGAAGTCATATGTTTCAGAGTCATTCTTATGGACTGTCAGAGTTTTGGGCTAAAACAGAAAAAAAAAAGTATAAAAATATTGCATAAAGTGAACACTGCATGTTATGTAAGAGGCATTATGAATACATTTTGGACAGCGTTTTGTGTACTGTACTCAGATTGTGTATACATGTATAGAACTGTTGCAATTCTTTGTGGGTGAACACTATGTAGCAACATTTCTATTATGCATAGGATTTCATATCCCAGGCATAACATCACCTTGTACTATGAAGAAATACTAATACATCCTGCTTAGGATGAATCCCAAATGCACAAGAAACGGAACCTTGTACAGGAAACGTGATACCTCTCAGACAAACATGTAGTGTAACTGACACTAGGCACACCCTTCATTAATAGTGACATATGATAGGTTCTAACAACCCTCAACTATGCCAGTAACAATCACACGAGAGACAATTCACACTAGTTATTCAAGGCATTTATAAGTGGAATATATTGAATTATACAAGATTAGCATTTTGCAGGTTAGTGTATAGGTCAGGAAGATATTCTCTTCAATTGAAATAAGAAAAGAAAAAACAGGAGAAAAACAGGAATGCCTCATTTCATTATGTACAATCTAATTGATTATTCATACAAGATCACAATATACACCTCATTTAATTTAGTTTCTGTACTGTAAGAGAATTAAGGCTGATACCACAAAGCAGGGAATGATATATCATGTATCGCCTCCCAAAATGCTACATGCCAAATGGGGAAATTGCTTCGTACAAGTGTCAAGATGCATCGCAGTTTGTGGTTTTTTATTACCTAGGAACCGTATGTATTTTACAAGAGACACAATTTCACAGCCTTCAAATCTTATATGTAAAAATTTGAACACTAAATGATTCCCTGACAAGTCAACAATATCATCCAACTATTAAAAACTACACTCCTTTCTCTTGCCAAGGTATTTATAACTTTATTTCTACAGATGCACTTTGTACTTTAAAAGGGGGAGTGGGCTATTATAAAACACTTGAACTTCTTAGCGAACCTCTCAAACCGTACTCCTACACTTCCACCCTTATGACATCAAAGAACAAGTAAACAATTCCATTAATTTTTGTCAGTTTTGATAAGTAGTACTCTGTAAGCCACATACACTTATTAAGTTATTAGAATATAAAAAATGCCACATCACCAAACTTGCCAGATGGCAGCTGGTTGCATTTCATTTTCAAACACAAAGTTAACCGAAGTATCCTGCAGCAAGGGAAATAATTTGAACTTTCCTATTTTTGCTTGGCACTTGGTTATTATGTAATGTACACACAATACATACCTGTCGACTTGTGTATATGCATGTGTGTGTAAAATGCAACACTGCAAAAGAGGTATGTACTTTGTGTAGCAAATGAACCAAAGGTTGTAGAATCTTTCTATGATGTGAGCGACAAATTTCCATTGAGGTACTTTTTGTGAACCAAACAGCACAAAATCGACTTTACCTACAGTAAGAGGCACAAGGCATAAAAAGCAACAATTTGCTTTAGCCAATATACAGCACTTATACCAAACCTAGCCCTTTCATCACTCAAAATACGATGGATTAAACTAACGCATGCTTCTAGATTAATGTCATTACATTGTAAACCTTTGGTAACAAGATGAGCAGTATTTCATTTGGTCCTAAACATTTTCGAATCACGGACTAAAACAAACCTTGACATTTCTGCATTATTTGAAATGAAACTCAAATAATGAAGCTAAGGAAGTACATTGTCGTGGGATATTTGAATCAAAGAGTATCGCAACAAAAATGATCTAAACAGACACAAAGAGTGACCTGTTGTCACATTTTTGCATCAATCTTAACAATACATTATGCACTCAGTAGGTCACAGTTGTCAAGGACTGCCGACTGCATAGACTATTGCCGACTAAAGTCCCAGCGAATCTACATTTTTAGCAGTCCAAAAAGCTAAACCCATGCCCAGTTTCTGATGTGAGAAGGGGTAACACATTTAATACTAATCATGTACATACCCTGGCAAATTCAATCTTGAGGGTGCAGCATCCAGAATAAACATCCCTCCCATTCAGCCTCACTTTAGTCTCGGTGGCACTCTCGACAGAGTCAAACGTGATACAGGGGTTAAAGAAAGCAAACTGGATACAAATCTGTATCCTATGGTACAGCATAAAGAGAAGTTTACATACTTTACATGTCTATGGTGCCTGCTTGTTTGTTACATAATCAAGCACAAGGCTTGGAATCTAACATGGAATGGCATTTTCACTGTGAAGTAGCAAAGCCTGTAACATTCTCTCACTGACAGCTAATGAATTTTTTTTGGCTAACTAGACAATATCAATACAGGTTAAGTCAATGAAGAAAGATTTAGCATTGAATAGTGACTGCCGAACTTAAACATTTAACGACAATGCATTTTTCCTTTCTACAAACCCACAAGTGTCAAGTCATTTGAGGTACAGCCTAGTATACTATCTACCATTGAAAGCCATTTGAGATGTATTGTCTACGTAACAATGTAACAATGTCCCATTGTGATGGTGTCAATGATATTCATTGTCACATTGTTCAAACATGAAACGGGCAAATAGAATCTGTCTATTCCACCGATACCATGCAGCGATCCTGTCTGTTTACACAACTGCCGTAGCACTCATTGAATGTTTGACTTGCAACCCGACAAGTAAATAGGAGAGGACGATATCGGAGAGTGATAGTATAGAAAATTATGAATATATATCAACTTTTAGAGGCCAAAAACATAACAAAAACACTCTCCCCATTGATATGTGTGAATAAAAGAACTCTATATTAAGGGCAATTCTTACACGCTTGTCTGCTAATTTCTGCATTCACCTAGAGAAAACTACTTGTTTTCAAACACATTCTTGAGAGTTTTGTCCACCCATCAAAAAATGCTGGAAAATGCTTTATGTATGAAAAAAAAATTACTATCTATCTGTGTGTTTAACTATTTGGCAACTCTTGATATGCGAGGACAGGTAAACTGGACAGTTAGTAAAAGGATATTCGACCATGGCCTGAACACCATTTTTGCGAATCATCACAATTCTTAGAACGTTGTTGTCTTTGTCCGCCACTTTGTGGATGACTTGCTGCAAATGAAACAATGAAAAGAAGAGAAGAAAAATAAACTTTCATTCTTTGCATTCATGTTTTTGAAAATGAGTGAAATCCTTAGTCTTAAGAACAAAAAATGCAGAAGTAGGCCTACAGTGATCCACCTAGCATCTCCATACCTTGTTCCATTGCTGATATACAAAATGCTGACACTTTGATTCATTTAGGTTGAATCACTTCACAGAGTAAATACACATCTTGTCATACATGGACTACAATACAAGCAATAATCTTTCTCTTTAAAATTTGAAATGCTTTAGTAAGGTATTATAAATTGATTTCATCAATATTTATTACAGCACTATGAAAAAACAAAGTGAAAGGAAATGAAAAAATTTGGAAGTTTTGTCTATGTCTGAAATCATTAAAGTATAAATATTGCACAATGTATTGTAGCTGAAAGTCTTTTCCTCAGCTATGACCTATGATAGGAGTTGGACATATATTTATACATATAAAATTTTAATTAATTTGTATTATATTTCATTTAAATCACAGACTTCTTTAAACATAAGCAGAAAAAGAGGCAACCATAACGTCACAACTTTTAAATCTATTAGAAAAATGAAAGCGAAAGTATTAAACCCTTCTGGCTTAGACTTACCGTGTCCATTTGGTATTTTGGATACAAAACTGTGATCAAGAGAACACAGTTGGGTGGAGTACTGTCTTCCTCCATTTCAACCTCTCTAAACATTTAAAGAAATTAAAAGACAGTTTGATGATATTTTATGTAAGCTACCGTTTGCATTTCATTCCATAGAATCTTTCGCCCACTGTATCAAGCATTGCTCAATTGATGATCCAACTAAGGCAACATACAAATCTGTCAAACTCATGAAACGAGTCCATTCAAATTGAAAAATTTCATTACCCAGATACTGTCCGAAATTACAATAAGCCCAGACTAGCAAACATGCGACAACTGCAATGTGGAACTCTACTGTTTCGTCAGATTCTTGAAATAAACCATGAACTAAGGAAGCTACTGTACTGTATCCTTATGGGAGTTTTCAATCAGGCAGAAGCAAAAATTAACCAAGTAAGTCACTGCAGAAAACTGTTTTATAGAAAGGACTGCCTTGCCAGGTTATTTGTTCTCAGACAAGGGCAACAAGCAGACGTTAGTAACGGCTAACTTCACATGACACTATTACTTTTCCTGAGCATTCAAGTGTGAGAAATTAGCCGAAGGCCTTACGACTTGGGTGCGGACAAAGTTACATGCTTCATTTTGATAATATATAACTCCTAAATGTATCCCAACACACACTTGACACGAAATCAAATTCACTGCACATATCATTCTCAAAATACAAACAGAAATGGCATTCAAGGACTTACCCTGGTCTTGGGATCCTTTGCCTATCATAGTAATCAAAGTAGGCTGGGTTTCCACCTACATTGATGACATTATTTGGGTGAAGCTGCAAGAAATAGGCAAGGCACACATTCAGGGGAAAGGTTTACCACTTTCATCAACATTGTTACTGCAACTAAACTAAATTTTGCCAATTAGCTCAAGAATCCTCAAACAGTTGAGACATAAAAACAGAGATCTTCAGACTGGACAGTTTTATCAACTACACCCAGCTACAAAGCTAGCAGCGCTTAAGTCTTTACATTTTGCATAACATTTCCACCGGAAGGCGGCAAATCTCCCCGACCACAGCAGAGCTGAAGTAAGATGCTCTTTCACAGAGACAAGTTTGTGGATACACACTAGTGATGACAATACCAGGAAAAGGAATAAACATTAAGTAGCAGGTGTGACAAGGATCCCTCAAAGCAGTTACTTGACATAGATTTACAGTAATCATTGTAATCATCAATTGTACAAACAAGCAAGAAACCAAAAAGAAAATATCTACTTTAAATAATATTTACTAACCTGCAGATATTCAACACATGCCTTTCCACTTTCAAGATCCTCAAATTCAACCAATGCTTCTCCTTTTCTTGGCAGCATTTTGATGTAACTGCAAAGAGTATTACATGCTTAAGGTAAGCTGCTGCATCCATGTAGTCATATATGAAACTAAGAAGACACATCCACTGACTATATATTGATGTAACTGCAAAATTCAACAAGTCTATGACTGGCCAAGTCATCAATTTTATCATGGGAATCGGTTATTAACAAGCATTATGATACTGATCATGCAATGTTGCATAATCTACAGAAGAGCAGAACACATAGTCAAGAACAAAATATAGTTATTACACCATGATACGGCATCACACAAGCAAATCAACTGTTTAAGATCATTCAATGGACAGTATTGCAAATGCAAAAAGTACAGATACAACCCACACTTTTACAATTACAAGCCTCAGTACAAACATTTTAAACAATTAATATTGAGTAATAACTTCTACAAGAGAAGAAAAAAAGAAACAAACTCTTATTTGCATATATATTTCACATTTATTTGAGAACATTTCACTTGTTCAAGTGAAATAAGAACTGGCAAACATGAAGGCTACAACTTAATCTGGACCATCCACAATTTGTACTTGCAACCATAAAATTTTAAACACGGTACCTGATTGGGCCAAAGTGTTGCATAGCTTCGACCAGATCGTTTTCCATGGCATTGTTCAGACCACCAACAAGGACAACACGAGATGGGCCTGCCTTGTGGGGCTCATCAAATCGATCCTAACAAAAATGGAAAGATATGGGTAAGGTTAGGCACAAACTCAAAGGACCATCTTGTAGTTATTTATCCTCCCTCCAGACTTCAGCTATCGTTCAGCCCAACGCACAATATTTGTGGCATCAACTCAATTGCACATCTAGCGGCTCTAGAAAAGGCAAGAAGCTTGTAGGGCCTAAGTAAGCATGTACAGGTAAGGCTATCCCAAGATTAGAGGAGCTATAATTTCCGCAATAAATTTACTTTTCTGACTTCAGAAATGTTACATTTTAGGAAATGCAGTCCATAAGTGTACTTACTATGCCTAGTCCTAATTGGAAAAAATTAATGGTTTTGCTTATGTCATGACATGCTCACTCCAGGCCAATTGGTAAAGCAGATTTGGCCATCAATATACTGGTAAGTGGTAGGCCTAATTCTGGCAACAAACATGCACAATTTCACACTATTGATTGCAGTTAATACCAGATGAGTTTCATGCCTTTCCAAATTATATTGGCCTAACCTAGGCCTTAAAACGAAAGTTAGGTAAACAAGGCTGAATAATGTGGCATAGCCTAGCCTACTGTAAATTAGGTATGCTTATGTGACAGTAGAGGGTAATTCCATAGGAAAAGGTTATCCGTTACTCAAGGTGTGAATCGCCAACATGCATGGTTAGGCCTAGGTCATGAGAATTGCGATCAAAGTTCAAACCAGACAACAAATACAAAAAGATACTGCTCCTTAGGAATACTAATAGGTTTTGAGGATGCAAACATTAAAAGCTGCTATGATGGTATTAGTCTTTATAATTCACATGTATGAAAACAAGCATTTTATTAATGGGCCTTAGCCTACTGGGAATTGCCATATCATGCAGACCACTAGAAATTGAAATTAAGATAACGAGAAACGTTAGGCTAGATCAGCCTAAGCTAACAACCTTCACTGTAGACAAAGTAGAGGACATATACCTTTAATGTTAAAACGTAATTCTCACGGTAACACCTAAGCTTGACACAATGACAGTCACAGAATTCTATTAACTAAACTTTGAAACTCTTACCCTTGCACCAGACTGAACACCTCTCCCTGCTACATCCGTCCTCTGACGCTTTGTAGCATGTCCCTCGAAAACCGCCATTATTGAGAGCTGATTCTTTCAAAGTTGATAACTTGAAGACGATACCTCTCTGCTTTGAGACTTTACAGTTTAGGGTTGTCCGACGCTAACAATACATACAAGCCACGCTATCCCCGTGATTCCGTAACGTGTACACACCAATTTCTATGGTACACACGCACCGTTTATTCATAGAAAACGGCATGCCCTGGCTGGATATGGTTGTGTACCGTGTGCAAATATACTTTATTTTTGAATGACCAGCCATAAAGGCAACTATGTTGCTAGATGCTAACTTTTCGTCTAGGTCGGAACTGGCTGTTGTTTCAATGATTTGTGGTCAAACTTCCCGTAATATACTAATGAAAGTTGCCACTGTCCTGATGCAAGGGTCCGAGGATTGAAATCGGAGAGCGGAATGGGTGGGGAAAGAGCTGGGAATATGGGGGTTGTTTTTGAATATATGATTCAGTTTATTATTAGTATAGACATTTTAGTTATGTTGAGCTAACCCCCACCCCTCGCGAGAAGCATGGTTTTCAGTAGTAGCAATCTTGTGCTGCGCTCTTATTGGAGCGGATATTTTAATTGTTAAAGGCATTGAAGACTCGCCCCAAACCGCATGCGGCCATCTGAAAAAGTTAACTTTCCGTTGCTTGCAAGTGACGTTTTGTTCGTGTCGCTACAAAATGCAGACA
>JAAAKB020262122.1:0-10032 GCA_010014835.2 Apostichopus leukothele
CCTTACATCTATCTCTTTGTGTTCACCATGCTCATTAACCTGTCTGTATTCTGTGTGTGTTTTTGTCCCTTCTGTTAACTGTTACTTGTCATTTAGGCTTTGAAGAAGATTCTGCTAGGATCGAAACGTCAGGCCAACTTACTTATACACATAGTATAACTTCTCTCAGAATGAACAATTCAACAGAAGCTACCAAGCTAGCTAATGACCGTAGTGAAAAGAGAAAGAACATTATAACTAGAATAGTATCCAAGCCAGTGACCTCAGGATAATGTTAAAGATATAGCTACAAATAGCGATACAAATATAGCTACAAGTAGCTACAAATATAGCTACAAATATAGCTACAAATCAAGCTACAAATAGCTACAACAAGGGATCGCTACCAAGTAAGAGCTGGATAATTCAGTTGGTAGGGCACCGCAATTGCAACCATCGGGTCACTGACCAAAACTTTATTTGCTCTTTTTCAAATCTGTTTATCATTTCCTAGTTTCATATTGTTAACATTGTTCATTTACACTAAGGTGAGTAACTGTTTGATTTAAATATATGCCAGTACTTTCTCTGTTGTGTTATTTTTGTAAGAAAACAATTGTTCAAAATGCTCTCACCTTTCTCTTGCCATTAGAGTTGATGCATACTCCAGGAGCAGGAATTCCCTCATTGTTGCTCCAAAGCTGTACAAAATGTATGAGAAGAGACCAACAGAGGTGTTTCAGCTGCTCATTGAGGAAGTTCTGTATGGTTTCAACTTGCTTGTTATGACCACATTAATAATTTCAGGCACTTTGTAAAGATTTATACATTGTAACAATGGAATGTCACAGAACTTCACCTTCATGACTAAAATCAGTATGGAAATGGTAATTCTGGATATTTCTACTTCAGTTAGATGAAAAAAGGTAAACAATTGTTTTGTTGATCGTTGATCAATACCTCACAGATGGCCATAGAACATCAAATAGGGTACATTATTTCATTGCTCCTATAGAGAGGATATATACCAAAGTTTTGAAAGTTAATGAGTACTGTATCCATGGTGATAGACTTACTCAAGTTGATGTGTTTCAAGTTGTCCAGCATGATGCAATAGATCTGCCAAGTGAGCTACAAACCACCAGTTGCTGAGATTTGAACTGGAGAAGAAAGAAGAAAATTAAAGTCTTCTATGAGATGTCAAAGAGCCATTTTACAGCCCCCCCCCCAATGTTGACATTTTATAACTTATCATTTCAGGATCATTTTGTTTCCTTTATGAGTCAATTTGTTTAGATAATATTTATCTCAACAAGGGCCACATGCAATGTCAAACTGTCAGTATATTTTACCCACTGCCATGTTGACATTTTATAAGTTATCATTTTAGGACCATTTCTATGTAATAATGTTATTTCAGGATGTTCACTTGACCTTCTCATATTTAGTTAAAACATTTCTTTCTTTTCCAGCTGTGTTAATTTACCGATTTATTTCAAAAGCATGTGAACATCATAATAACCAGTACATCTTGAATGTCACCTCAGTAGCTTGGTATGTAACAGCTGTTACTTTGAAGTCAGAGAAAGAAAGGTTCTATTAACATAATACTAAACATTCCACTCAAGCCTTGTAAGCACTATAAACATAGTGAAGTTTATTTACAGTAGTTTGCATAACTGGCCAAAACTTTGATGTGTATTGCCCTTTCTGTTATCGTAACCATATAAATAATTTTCAATTTGAAGAATTTCAATTAAATATTTCTGTCAAATGCACCACAGGATGGAATAGATTCATGAAGTGTAACGGCAACGAATCAAAGAAATGAAACTTGAAGATAACAAGAGTTGAATGACTTGAGCTGCCATAAATACTGAGAACTTTCAAAGAGGCAGCCGAAATTAGAATACTAATAATCATGTATTCTAGACATCCCGTAGGTTACACTCTTTATGAAAATATCTCAACGTTCAGAAACAAAAGCAAATAGTGAAGCAGGAATTCACTCTGCAAACCTTTCTAGATTCATGGACATTCATATTGTCTATGAATGTTACATTAAAGGGGTTATTCCATTGTCAGACGATCTAACACTAACTCTTAAAGAGAGAGCATGGTGGCCAATTGGCTAAGGCTTCAGAGCCGTGATCCAAGGATTGCTGGTTCGATTCCTGCTTAGTTCATTACGTTGTGTCCTTGGGCAAGATGCTTCATCTCAATTGCCTCTCTCCACCAAGGGGTTAAATTGGTACCTGTGAGGTAACTTGTCATTGGGCACAGTATATAACTGCTGCCGACTGGAGGGATTGTCTCTGGGACAGGTTATCATTGACCAGGGGTAATATGTCTGTAAAGCGCTTTGAGACCTATCGCTGGTGTAAAGCGCTATATAAAGATCAAATATTATTATTAAATATCCTGGATTGTTAGTTGAAAATGCCATCTTGATATCATGTTTTTAACTGGAGATGTGGTTGACTAAATGTAACCTGTTTTGACTGGCTATTACCCAATGGGGTTGATCGCAGTAGGTTATCTGTGATAAATCATATAAGATGAATTATGTAAATTATATTTTGGTAAAATTTGTGAAGTGATGGAAAGAAATTGTCAAAAGCAATTGATTTCACTACTTTGTTAGTGAACAGTTTTCTCTTGGCCTACAAAAGAGCCTTGGCAGCCCCATAAATGAAATAACAAAACAAATAAATGAATAAAATAAAACCTTTCACTCGCTTTCTGCCAGTCACTTGTGCATTAAACCAACAAAGATGAAATGAGAAATAAATTTCAACTGAAATATAAAATTTTTTTAAAAAAAGTACAAACATGATAAATGTTTTGTCTTTATGGAGATGATCATTAACAAACCTGCTTATCTTGATGATTTGAGTAACATCATACTCCAACGCAGCTAGAAGGATTTGATCCAATGGCAAAAGACGACTGCTTCCTCGAAACTTGTCCATGCAAGACTAGATTAGAAGTGAGTAGAATTTGACACAAATAACACAATTAACATGAAAACGAGAAGAAGCTCTATGATCTCATCAAAATGATAAATTAGAACTAGCTTAATTATTCAACACTTTTTATGTAAATCTTGTATTAACATTGCTTCATCTAAACTGTGTTAAAGTGATTTATGACTATACTATAATGGCTCACCATTTGTGAATGAATGCTTTGAAAAGGAAAAACAAAATAAAACAAAAACTGTTAGCAAACTGCTTATCCACTAAAGAGCCTGTGTAAGAGAATGTGTAAAAGTAAGTTGGCCTGACGTTCCTAGCAGGATCCAGCCTCTGAAGATGATCCTATATCAGGCCTACTTACTTTTACACATGCTTTTAAAAGAAGCAGAAATGGTGAAACTGTGATAAACATCTCAACAGCTTGAAAGTTTTTGGGAACCAAGTGTTGCACAGATATAATATTCATTTCTTTCACGGGCAGAAGAAAGAAAGACAAAAATAAAGAAAAAAGTAATAAGAAAAAACAGGATTTGTTTTCTACAATTTTCAACAGCACTTGTGAATTTCAACAGCTTTTGGTCAGAATTCCTTTTGCTTAAGTGACAGTATTTTACATCAATTATTACACCAAAAAGTTTTGAAATTTGTGTGGACAGAGGGAGGCAGTCAGAGTGGGGCTATGGGGTGGGAGGTTAGAAGTGGGAGGTATGGGAGTGGGCAGCTGGTTGATAGGGCGGGGAGCTCAACAATGAACCCTCTCTAATCACTGTCTTAACACAGAGCAAACACAAGACTACTATACCTGAAACTAATGTCTTTTCATGTTTATTGAATGCTATATTGCCATTATTGCAGGGAGAAAATTATCCAGTATCACACCGCATAAATGCTATGCAACATTGGTGAATTGCTACACAAGTGCAAAATATGTAGAGCACATTTTGTACTTGGGATCCATCTCATTTTATGATAGACAAAGTTCAAAGCATTCAAAAATTGCTACACAAACTCGTTACACAGGAAACATCGCATTTTTATGAGAAATTGTTTGAATCATTCAAAAAACTGCTACACAAAATTTGAGCACTAATATATTCCCTGTATTGCTTATAATGAATATGATGATTCTTTTCAAACAAGACTAAGAATTTTCTATAAAGGTTGCTGTTTCTTGTTTGTCTTTTCTTTTCTTTACCTCTTGTTTGTAAGGCTTTATCTTGCTTGTAATTCTGTAAATGGGAGCTGCCTGTAAAAGCATCTAATTTCTTCAGCTCTGCCCCACTTTGTTATCTCGATTATTTTAAACAAGAGGAAAAAAAACTGGACGGAACTGAAGACCGAGACAGCCTAACTGACCGACGACTCACCTTTGCGTGGTACTGTAAATCGACTGCCTTTACCATAGGGTTAGTGTACAGAAGTTTTGTGACCATTATCTGGTACCAGTCCCCAGCTAGATCTTGAAGCTGATCCAGAACATCTTGTTTTCCAGCTAGTATCTGAATGAACAAATAAAGTGAGTTCAGTTTAGACCTCAGGTTTTAACATTTTGCAAGAGATGGTTTGTTAGATTTCAATTATTGATAATTTATTGCTGAAAAAAAAAAATCGGTTAATCATCTTCAATAGTCGTATTTATATAATAATAATAATAATAATAATAATAAATAACTTCTTAATATAGAGCCAAATACCAAAAGGCCTCTAGGCGCTTTACAAAACCTAAAACAAATAGAAACAAAAAGACAGAGAAAGATTGATGATTTATGTGAAACATCAGCCAACAGGGAAAAATTTATCCGGTAACAAATCGTAAAATGGTATCCAAAATGGACGAACTGCTACACAAGTCCAAGGGATGTATAGCAGGTTTAGTTTTTACACAGGAACACATAGTATTTTGAAAAGAGACAAATTTCAGAACCTTCAAAACTACACACCAATGTTGGCCAACTACCTGTACTGTATATATGCATTATAATTTTATATATGAAATTTTATCACTAAAAGTGATCATATTTCTTTTTTTTCTGTGAATTTACCTCTTTTCATTTAGGTAAACAAGAGTGAAAATTTTAGTATTGGTTAATAGCTCACATTACTGGATGTCAACTAGCAAATGATAACAGATGACAACTAGTCATAACAGGAAGGTTGCAAATAACAAAATGAAGTTAAAAGTCTAGTGATACTGGGTGACAAAGCCTAACAAAACTGGATTTATAACTAGCAATAATTGATGATAACTATTAAATATCATAAGATTGCCACTAACAAACACAGATCACCACAACTATTAACAACTGATTTACACATAGTAACAGTGAAAAATGGTCATAATCAACAATATATTATTACAACTATCAAACCTAAACGGACTATAAATACCTAAATACAACTATCAGCACTGAAATACAACTATCAACGCTGGAATACAACTATCAACACTGGAATATTCATAGCAGTATGAATCACAGATCATCTCATGCCAGTAATGGCATTTTTAACTAATATGCCCTATTACTTTAGCTCTCACTACACCATGCCTGCAGCAATCTGATAGTATGAGAGCAGGTTATTAGGAGTGCTATTATTGTGGGGCAACAGGTAAGTGAGGAAACAACAAGATACAAGATAAAATCTGAAAATGTACCTTTCATTTTAAAAACTCTTTATCACATTTCATTGAACAGAAGATGATATTCATCCATCTTTCACCAACTTTTTTCTTCAAAAGCCTCCTTTGATAACGTAAATAGTTTCTGTGACTTGCGCTCGACCAAAACCCAAACCCGTTTCCTCCCTACCTATTTTCCTTATGACCTCTTACTTTTTCCCCCCCCCCCCCCCCCCACCCACCTCAAAGACATGGAATTTACTTTCCTTTCTTTTTCATTTACTATAATAAGAATAAGAACTATTTAGAGTTCAACTCACTTTACAAATGGTTTCTAATGGTTGGTAAGATACAAAAACTCCATCCTCAAGTAACTGCTGACATATTTCCTGCCAATTTCTCCATTTCAGATCAAATTCCGCCAGTGACTGCCGACTGAAGACACTGAAAACTGGCATCCGTCTCATAAGCTCATCAATCCTTGCATAAGCCTTTGGAAGTTAAAAGGAAAAGCAAACATGTGAAATTCCTAAATGGTACTGTTATTTCTCTGGATGTATCATTAAGGCACATGAACTCGCTTTTGCGCAAGTGGGAAGGTTTTCTGACCCACGATATTATGGACTTTGGAATGGAACACCAAGATATCTTTAAAAAAAAACGTAACTACGAATGGTCATTTTTCCAATCGGGTAAACGTGAGTAAATTTCCCAGCCACTACCTACCTTAGTTCTGTAGTAAATAAAGAAGAAAATATTTATAACTGGATGAACACAAGAACACTACGAAAGCAATGAAGAAAAGAAGAAGTATAACCCATCCCTACCTATTGAGTCCTCCCCTCCCCCTCCCCTTCCCCTCCACCTGAATATCATTCAGAAAACTGAAGAATGACACACAGTATGAGCTCAAGAGGTTGATTGTGGCAGTGATGATGGGTTACTTCCATTCTTACCCCATGAATGTCTTGCTGGGTCTCTGGATTCATAGACAACAAATGCCTTGCCTCTGACAGCCTTCCTTGTAGAACATAAATATAAACCTGAAGGGAGGTAGGAATTAAAAACAGAAAATTACAAACAATATTGCAATGTAAATGACGAAGGTAACCTGGTATTGTTACTGTTGTAACTTTAAGCTCATTATAATAAACAAGCCATGTAAGATTGACACATAAACTGGATTCAAATTGATCAAAGTGGTTACACAAATGCTTAATCCAATACAGAAATGTTCTGTCCCACATACAAAATGTTGTTTTGTTTGTAAAAATGTTAAGGTTTGCCTAAATTTGGTCATCCCTGATTGCAATTTTTGGTGGACTTTAGTACCAAAATATGTTCTCAATCAGATAAATAGTCTTTTCATTCAAAGTGAAGCAGGGCACATTCCTCTGCTCATTTAAACGGAGGGATAACAGACAACACAACCCCGGAAACAATCACTTTATAATAGTGCTGAATGCAAGCCTGTCCAACTTGAGAGTTAAAAACAGCTGATTGGCAAGACTTCTCTACTTAAGGTTCAGACTAGCATAACTCACCGCAGACCAGTAATCCTTGCTAATGTTTATCTCTCCTTCAGATATTATCCTGGCTGCCAGAGAATCCGCATCAGTAAAGTGAAGTTTAACCCAATCCAGGAGCTGCTGCAGAATGACGCCACCTGAAAGCAAAATACATCTGGATCAGATCCTGCAACATCCTATACAAAATACATCTGGATCAGAGCCTACAACATCCTATACAAAATACATCTGGATCAGATCCTACAACATCCTACACAAATACATCTGGATCAGATCCTGCAACATCCTATACAAAATACATCTGGATCAGATCCTGCAACATCCTACACAAATACATCTGGATCAAATCCTGCAACATCCTATACAAATACATCTGGATCAGATCCTGCAACATCCTACCCAAATTTATTTCTAAGGATGGAAATGCTTTTATAAAAATTTAACAACTGTTTCTGAGAAGAAAACATATTCTGAGGGGGACAGAGAGAGAGGTGAAAGTGTTTTCTCATAGAGGGACAGGTTTGGCCTTTAGGGGTAGGGGAGGGGGGCAATTATGATTAACTATAAGCAGCAGGTTCAGCACACACATTCAAACAACTGATCAACAGTTTAAGAAGCAGTATTTACAATGTAACACATTGCTCTCAAATAAGTGTGGTACTAGCAAAGCAAAGAGAGAATGCAATAGGCATGGCTAGGAAAATCCCTCTGCTGAATGGGCTTTACCCCTGATATTGAAAGTGGTGGTCACAACTCAAAAGTTGTCAGAAACTTTTGGAAGGTTACCAAAACTTTGGAAGAAAAATATACTTGTTGAAAATATCATGTGAAAATATCGGATATAAATTATATTTCTTTATCTTTTAATACAGAAGTTGCAAAACATATGTCAACCATTTAACAACCAAGCAAACTTAATCATACAAACATTTACCTTCAAGATACCTCCCCCCCCCCCTTAAACACCCCTTGGCCCAGCCAAAACTTATGCCACTGGAGGATCGCCACGGTGATGAAGGTGAAAGTTGGGGTCACATAACAAAAACGTGTGAATACTATTGATTTAAAAATTTTAAATAACACTTGCGTCTCTCTCACTTGATTTTTCATCATGAAACCTCAGAAAGTTTTTATTAATATTAGAATTTAACATTCAATTCAAACAACAATCAGTATTTTGTTCTCTGTCCTTGCTGGTTGAGCCTAATCATTTGACCAGTTCTTTCATCAACATAAATAACTCGTACTGAACAAACACATTTCACACTTATTATTTTTACCTGGCAAATTTTCAATATAGAGTATTTCACAGAGATTCCAGATGAGTTCTAGCTGCTGATAGAGTTGGCACATATCCTTATAGGTATCTTGGTCACCCTCATCCTCCGCCATATCTATGGGTAAGTTTTATTGTGTATAACGTTAATATAATTTCAACTTAGTAACAAAATAAATATGTTAATGTGCAGACAGCAAAATATGATCTCCTTATCATGAATAATACATAAAACATTTAATATAGAGGGATATGAAGTTGATATTACTTGTGCTTTCCACACTATGGGTCCAAGTAAAGGAAATTTATGGCCACATATGAAAAGTGACCAACTCTTCCATTCCAAACAAAAATTCTTTAGAATATGTAGTTTTGCTAAGGACGTATGATGAATAATTAGGGTCAAAGTTGGCAAAAGTTATGGTTTATCGTTAAAATTGATTTGCTTTATAATACTTCAACACTGAGCAAATTGCACGTAACTAACTGTGAAAATAATATTGTGGAAGCAGCATGCACCTACTGAAGCTTTAACCACACAAGTAATACAATGAATGAATGAAACAAAAATTAGGCAAAATGGGCAAAGGGTATGAAGTCCCAGTAGGATAATGGTGAATAACTTAGATCATGTTACATTGGCTCTAACTTCAATAGGTAAAAAAGAACAAAAACATATAAAGTAACTTAATGGACATTACCAGATGCAGCCTTTCTCAGGTCCTCCAGACACTCCATCATTGCAACTCGGTAGCGACGGCTAAATTTTACAAGCCTAATAAAAGAAAATAATCAAGAGAGATGTCATTATCATTAACTTTACAAACTTTAAATTTTAGCATGAGATATAAAAATATTGTTAAGGTGTTACAAATACCGATACAATTTTAACGTATTTTGTTACTAAGAAAATTGCTATGCAAAATGAAAACACTGAATTATGCTCAGAGTTTTTTCAAACCTTCATTCCATCAAATACAAACTTTTACAAATCGTGAGACTGTGCGAAAGTGGGTGTCCTTTATCTTTCAACTTGCAATAACAATGTATCAATTTGTCTTGTGCTTTTAAAACATCACAATTGCATAACTTAACCTTACATTACTGGGAAATAATTTGATAGTACCATCAAACTTTCTGAAGCAGTTTTGAGAATTTATAATTTTGTTACAAATACAATACTGCAGGTTTGTGTACCGAAAATTGCTATACACCTTTATACACATCGGGTAGCATTTTGCTGTGCTATGGCAGATACATTGTATCCTGCTGCCCCCTATCACATTAACATTTCTGACGTAGTCAAAGGCATCTATGTTTCATTTGCACTTACTGAGGCTTCTTTGTCCCATCTGTGGCATCAGACGTGTGCTTCTGAAGTGATGTAAATATCTCTAGAGTAAAAAATAAAGTAAAAATGATAATTAGCTGTGAAAGTCAAACTTCCTACTCAACTGAACAACTATCACTGATGGAGTTGTATAATAACAGAATTATTTTCATCTTTCAAATAAAGTTCTTATAATAATAATAATAATAATTGAGACTTTTATAGCGCCAAATCAGTAGACAAAACTCACTGCTCAAGGCGCTTTACAAAGAAAGCAAATTAATTTACAAAAGAACAAGTGAAAAGATGGGTCTTAAGTAGAC